>JAYKAV010002519.1:299144-309680 GCA_035582835.1 Phoebastria nigripes | reverse complement strand
TTTTCTTCTTTTCTTTTCTTTTCTTTTCTTTTCTTTTCTTTTCTTTTCTTTTCTTTTCTTTTCTTTTCTTCTTTTTTTCTTACTACTTGCAAACTGGGATTCACAATGTTGACTTTACAGCCTGGCTGTAAGGAACTTTTGAAAACCAATTGCCAGTTTAGCTCCTTTTCAAGAGAATTTCAGAATATACCTTTCATATCTTTCATGAAAAGAGTGACAAAATCACAAAGCAGAATATTAGATAATTTTCTAGAACTCTGAGTTTCTTGTTTTATGCTGGTGAAATACTAATTAGAAATGGTTATGAAAAAATACTGTAAATTTTATTAATGAAAGCTTTCAAATTACTTTCTCTAGATGTCTTAGTCACTGTTTAATTCTTTGCATGTTTATATAGAAAGAAATTCTTCACTTTCTTAACTGACTGTTTGCCATGGACTTGTGTCAATCTGAGGTTTAATCAACTATATTAATTATAAAATATAAATATCTACAACTGGCAGAATATACAACACCTCCTTTTCTGGGTTAGAATTATCTCCAGAAAAGAAACTTTTTTTTTCCTATCTAAATGACCAGTATTGATTGACAAGTAGAAACTTCAGTAGAATTGTTTTTCAAGGTCTAGAGTTAGATTGAAATAGTTATTCTGCAGCAGTTTGAACAGCTGCATTTTCACTCAATAGTATATTCCCGCAAAAACAGAACAATAGTTTAAATTACACTAGCTATTTCACTGCTGAACAACTTTTCTAAGTAACAGCCCTGCTTGCTCAAAGTTAAAAAAGAAGAGATATAGTCATTTCTTATGGTAAAAATTTTCAGCTTCCTTAACCTAGAAAAAGCTCCCAGCTTTCCCTCAGGACAGCTTTCACGTGCAATTATGCTTTGCCAATACACAATTTGCAATGCACTAAAATTTGTAACAAGGTCAATAAATGTGAATAACATGCTTAAATTAAGATGTTTATTGAACTTAATATGTAGTTCAATAGTAGCCCACATGTACTTGTGGTTATCCAAAAGTATGGGTGTTCTTTAGAACTTATCATCACATAATTATTTCTTGTTACAGAACTTAATCTGGATCCAAGGGATCTTGTATTTAAATTACTAGGTTGACAGAAAAAACATAGGTTTTATTTTGAAGTAAGTGTTAGGTGTAYTTAATATACTTAGGCTCCCATACATTTTTCATTTGGTGTCTTGTGGCTATTTTCCTTTATGTTTTAACTGCTTAGTCTGAGCACAAAATAACATTTGTGAGAAGTTAAGCTGCATTTTACAGCTATCATATCACGGTTGGATTGGGGGGGTGGAATTAAGAATTTACTATAAATCTGGAGAACACCTCCTATGTGCAAGATTTCCCATGAATTTGAACATCATTGTGTTTTTTATCTACATTTAGAAATCTCGTTGGACATCCATATATGTAGAACATGCAATGGAATTTAGAAATCAAATGCAAAACCTGGATGATATCCCATACTACTACTCACAGAAGACCAGAGCAATGAATTTTCTAGATGTAAATTTCTCCAAATGTTTTTTCGTTTGAAAGTTTTTATGGCTAATTTGTCAGACAATGGAGGTTTAAATTAACTGCTTTGAACTACTTCCAAGTTTTCTGGATCATTATTAATTATACTTCTAACATGTCTAAGTTCTTGTGTAGGGAAAACCACTCCAAGGTAATACTCCAAGTCATGCCTATTTTAATACACACTTTAAGCTTACCAATGATCTGAAAACAAGGCTCCAACAATTTTTTCCTCAAGTGCAAATTTAGAAACCACAGTCCAAGGGTTTAACACAGAGCTATGCCATCAAAGCATCTTTATAAACTCATTTCTCATGGGAATATGTTGTATTTTGAGCAGTGTATCATCAAATATAACCTTGTATTTCTAAAGGGGTCTAACATGTAGTTTATTGAACATCTAATAATAAGAAAATAACAAGTTATGTAAGGACACTTATGTGACTAGAATCCAAATTGTGCTAATGGCATCACACAACRGTACCTACCTCTGCATAGTATGTGTTTAATTTTGTCGAAACTGCAGTGCAGTATGGAAGAAATGAAGTTCCCAAACTGATCATGTTTAACCCACCCAGGAACTGAAGAGATATACACAAGAACAACTTTTTCTAAGGCATTAGTTAACAATAACATTACTGCTTAAGAGACTTTGCTATGAGTTTATATTCATTTTGGCTCTGGATGTGAACTTGGTTTGCACTTCATCTCTGTAATATTCAGTTGCCTTTATGCCCAAATCTGCCTTCTCTGACTGGCTAGTCACACAGTTTATTTAAATCAACATCTCAAATTAACAGTAAGGCAGAACCATGCTATAATGTGTCTCTTCTCCTATGGATCTTTTCCCCTTATTATTACTACTGGTATTTATTTAAGGCTACATCAGTTTACCATATGTGTCATACCGAGCAACAGAGTGTAAGCTGATTGGAAAGATTAGATTTCGTTCATTACAAGCAGGGATATTACTCTGCAGACACACTAGAAATTGTGTTTTCTAGCCAGTCTTTGTTCCAAACTAATTTTAGTGAACATTAAAGCATATGGCAAACTAAGATATATGTGTGCCTTTCCTGCATTTGAAAAAATTCTCCAGGGAGAAAAAAAAATGCACCACCTCACTTGGAAAACTATAGGGACAAATCTCAATGACGACTTCAAACAGCAATTAGTTTTTCAAGTTCACTTTAGTTATGAGTGCAACCGTTAACCTTGGCAATATATACTGGCTAATATCCAGTATGCAAGAAAGCCAAGATTTATAAAACTGTAATACTTCTTCTAGAAGTATAAAACTTCTCCTAGACAAACTGGCAAGATACAGACTGGATGGGTCGTCTGCAAGATGGGTAGCAAACTGGCTAACAGGTCATGGTAATCAATGTTCAACACCTTCATAAATTATGTGGATGATGGGATTGAAAGCAGCATCAGTAAGTTTGCCGATGACACCAAACTGGGTGGTGTGGTGGACACATCAGAAGGGAGAGCCATCGTACAGAGAGACCTGGACAGGCTGGAAGAGTGGGCTAGCAAGAACAGTATGAAGATTAACAAAGAGAAGTGCAAAGTCCTGCACCTGAGAGGAAATAACCAAATAGCTTAGTACAGGCTGGGATCTGTGTGGGGAGCAGCCTTGCTGAAAGGGACCTGGGGGGTCCTGGTGGACAACAAGCTGAACATGAGTCAGCAGTGTGCTGCTGCAGCAGCAAAGGCAAATCGGATCCTGGGCTGCATCCGCAGGGGCATTATTAGCCGAGACAGAGATGTGATCACCCCACTCTACCCAGCGCTTGTCAGGCTGCACCTGGAGTATTGTGTCCAGTTCTGGTCCCCACAATTCAAGAAAGATGCGGACAGACTGGAAAGGGTCCAAAGGAGGGCCAAGAAGATGATCAAAGGGCTGGAGAACCTGCCCTATGGGGAAAGATTGAAAGAGTTAGGTCTTTCCTCCCTGGACAAGAAAAGGCTCAGGGGGACCTCATCACAGTATTCCAGTACTTCAAGGGTGGCTACAAGGAGGATGGAGGCTCTCTCTTCACAAGGAGCCACATGGAGAAGACAAGGAGCAGTGGGTACAAGTTGCATGGATAGAGGTTTCATCTTGATTTAAGAAAGAATTCATTTACAGTGAGAACAATCACTGGAAGAGTGTAGATTCCCCATCACTGGAGGTTTCAAGGTGCAATTGGACAGTGTGGGTACTACTCCCCACGAAAGGTGAGACTAGATGATCTTTCAAGGTCCCTTCCAACCTGCGCTGTTCTATGATTCTACAGTTCTAATAATGGAGCATCAGCAAAATGGAAATTGTTACAATATGAATGTACCAATGGCAGCAAAGGAGGACTACAGGACTATCAACTCCAGAGTACCAATTGAGTGGTAACATTAGCTTCATTGGTGCAGTGCAAGCTGCTACTAGGCTCGTTTGGTCCTTTGAGTACATTGCATTTTATGTTTCACGATTCAAGGTCTTTCTTCCACATATCTCCAGAGGGAGGGCATGATTCTTCACTGTCCTGCCACATCGTTTTTGTGCTTGTACAAAGCAGGGTCTAACAATCAGTTCCATGACTTCTGTGACCAGTTTAGACTTGTCTCGTTAAATATCGTTCAGTTTTTCACAGGTTCTTCCTTCACTTCCTTTAGGGTGAAAACCCACAGTTTTGTTCACACCATCCAAAGTCTGGGTCTTCATAGGACTGTGACCTTCTTTGCTGGTCATGTTTTTTCAGAAAGCCCTATCTGCTTTAGTGACAGTCAGAAATCTCCCTTCAGAAGGGAGATTTGCTTGCTAGGTCCTTGCAGCAGTACAGAACAAGTTGCTCTTAAATAAGAATTTCTTTTCCTCTAAGAACATAGGAATGGGACAGAAAAGGGGTAAAATGACTAAAAGACTTCACACATCTTAAAATTACTTTCCAGATCAGTCTGATTTATTCTAGATATTGCATCAGTCAGGATGGCAAAGCAGTCTGCTTTTGTCCAGAGACAGTCTCTTCCCAATATTTGTAGGAGCTGAGTTTTTCAGAAGTTATCTTTTCTGATCTTTTCTTCACACCCTTTTCTATGGGTGTGAAGGTATATTCAGAGGTACAATGTGCAAGGTCTGAAAGCTATATTATCCCTGTACATTTTGATAATGGGTGTTACCTAAAGCCATCTTCTGACTTTGTCCAGAAATACAAAATCATCCAGTTCTGAGTTAATCTATTATTCTCTCATAACAAACAGCAGAATAATAATCATAAAGAGAGCTATAACAGTCACACTGATATCTCCCACATTTTCACACACACAGTTTCTAGAAGGACAACTGAAAATGCAGCGAAGGGTCTTGCATTGGAGAGTATCTTAGCATAAACAAAAAACATCAGGCTGATCAAGTGTACCTTTAAAATTCTCAAAATTAACCCCCCCCATATATTAATTTATTAAAAATATTATCAGACATGATAGACTGGCCACTGCTGTTAGAAATTTTACCTTTATATCCCACTTACAAGAGGGCTTTGCTATTTTCATAGGAATAACTAACAATACATTGTTTCTCTTAGAAAGAGGCCTTTCCCAATCTTTAATGTGAGTACAAGGGGTCCCACAATTTTGTAGGCTTTCCTCAGACAGCATTAGAAATACTCTAAGGCACTTAACATATGGAAAGAGAAAGGAGTTTTACTGATAATTTAAACATCAAAGTGTTTTTAAGAATACATATAGATACTGTGTTTTCTTTCCAGCAGTGAGGACAAAGGAACGTTACTCATTGGTTTGACTTACAAATACAGATAACAGATAAATCTCTTGCTGTACTGTATGTAGCTTGCAAACATGAACCAAGAGGCCAGACCATGCAGCTAACATTAAATCTTTTCTCTCTGTACCCTAATTATTATGTGTCTTCTGTCTTTGTGCTACAAGAAGATAATATCCATGCAGGTGGTTTTCCACAGTTTAATGAGTATGGAACTAGCTCTGTGAATGCTTCAAGGTTTTAAGGAAATACTTTCAGGCTGAAAAGTCTTGAAAAATATATTTTTACTCTGTTCACTACTCATCTGAAGTAAAAAATGTATTAATGTCCAATGACAATTTTTTTGTTCTTTCACTTTGTCTATTTATTATTGCTCTTTTACTCTGTTCACCATGAGGATCCCTCATTAAGGCTATTCACAGAATACACTGTTAGTCAGCTGGACTAATGAAATCCTAATGAAGTAATTGTAAGTTATTTGTTTAGACGGAGTGTGACTAGGATCAGCAAAATTTGCACCTAAGTTATCTCACAAGACTCATTCAGGAAATCTGTGGCACAGTTCAGGACAGACTGTGAGGGCAGCTAACCTCCCAGAACTGTCCCTTGAGTGTGGCCCTGCCAAGATATTGGCCAGAGGGGTCAAGCTATATCACTTTTTAGTAATTAGCTTTTGAATAGAGCTTTGGAAATACAAAGTGCTTCTCAAGTGCTATAATTATCATTTCCCTATATAGCAGCATAGTTGAGTTGCAAAGCATGAAGTAAGGAAGTAAGATTGACCAAACCTCTAGCCCTTCGTTGTAGAAATTATTATCAGAGAGTATGAAATAAATTGGATTTCAGGTGAAGCCTGCTGGTTTATTGCATATTTTTCAAAGTTTGGCTGTCTCTTGATTACAGACTGAGAAATCTTTATATCACCTCCAGCAAAGAGAAAAACCATGTTTAATCAAGCTCAGTGATTGTTACAAATGAACATGTTGCTCAGCAACCAGATATCAAAGCCAGATGAGTGGACTTGTGATAGTAAGTTTTACTTTAAATTTTCTATTTTATTTTCTAAATGCTTCTGCTGTGAGTTTGTTTTCACCTCAGTGAATTATCCCTTCTTTTCCACCTGTTTAGAGCATCTTCTACCATATTACTCTACCTTTTTTGCATGGGAGTGATACAAGATGACTGTCTGAGAAAAAATAGGTGGTCACTGAATTCTCACAGTTGTGATGTTCCCTAGTTACCATCATTGCTGTGGCAACTGGAAGTAAGGACACCCAACGATTCTGAAGGGACCTCTTGGAAGCCAGTGTCTTAAGAGGGTTCCCCAAAGTTCCCTTTGGCAAACTGCCCATGAATGTCCAAATAAATCTGCATGGGACGTGATTGAGGAGATGGAGCTTCAGGCAGCTGAGGCAGCCCACCACCTTTATTGTTTTCTAGGAACTCTGGATGAGAGTTGCTGTATAAGGTATACTACTCCCTCCCATCTTATTCACCATTTCTTTATATTGTGTGGCTTGCCTTAGTAATAATTAGGGTCACTGCATGGCTGCATCTCCCAGGGGTTGTCACAGAATTTACATATCTTCATATCCTATTTTTATGACCCACATAAAAAAAAAAAATTCGGTGAAGAGCTTCTTTATAACAAGATGCTAATTAACTTATTTAATATTTGGAACTTCTGATGATCCTCATGCATTCTAAGCCAGTTATACTTTCAGGGGCATCACTGGTGCTGACAATATGTGGATAAACTTTTAAAATAGCACTGCAAATCACCAAGACCACCTGCCTGACTGATGATTCCCTATCACCACGCTGTTCATCCACAAGTTCACAGTAATAGGAGACACCCATTTTCAGACAGAAAAAGGTCACTTTCTTTTACAATGAATGAAGAACTTTCTTAACCCAAAGGAAACATCATCTCCTTTGGGAGATGTTTCTTGTGCTCTGCCTAAAGGCTTCCCAGTCCTACTGGTTTTCCGTTGTGGTTTAAGAATATAGTATGCATTCCCCCACACATATTCCCCTCAGTTTCCTCTGAAACACAATGATACTTATATGAAATCTACCTGAGAACCTACTAGCACAAAAAGAATGAAAAAATTCAGCAAACTTCAGATGTAGTGGAGAGTGGTGTGATGTCATTCTCTCTATGGTTTCGCTGTCCTCACATTCAGATTTTGGCCTGCTTGAGTGAACACAAGAGCTTTCTAGTTGATATGTCCCTTTGGTGTTTCCCTTACTCATCTTTAAAATATTTTTTGGCTTATCCTCATTTTTGCTTCATATACATTTTTATATTTGTCCGTGTCTCTCAGGAATCTTTCAAGCCTTACTGTTCCATAATCAGTGTCACAGCTTGTTTCACTGAGTCCTTCTCCCAGTTAATATATTTGAGAATAATAAAACTGATTGTCTGCAAAAAGATTACCTTTTCTGTGGTTGTTCATTCTGAAAAGGGGAGGAGAGGGAGACCAGTCAACAATCCCCTGCTTAATAATAATTAAACCCTGCACAATGGAATGTATTGTTATGCTCATTTTATGCTGTTTATAGCAAAGCAAAAGGTTGATAGTAACAGTGTGCTAAGAGAAAGATGGTGTTATCAGATGAATAATCAAAAAGGCTATCCCCATACAGGATATGAAATATCTAAATTCTAGTCTCAGGTTTTGGTTATAAAGAGAATGCTGATTCTGAAGCCGTAAGTGAAGGGGAAAAAAATGTAGCATCCATTCTATGGTATAACAAGGCTTAAAAATAGTATTGTAAAATGTCACTGATGGATTAATTTTATTCTGGTACTGTACAAAGACTATACCAATATGAAATTACTTGTTATAGGTACAATCATAGAATAAGAGATAATTCCTGACCCAAAGAATTTATAATCCAAATCTTCAAGATTAGAAGAGATTTTGATATTTGAGGGAAAACAGTAGCCCAGAAGGAGAATGAACACAATGCAAAATATTTTTTACAGGAGTTCCACTGTTTTGGTGTTTGGAGATAAACAGGAGATGGGAGTGATATTATAAGGTTGTACACTATGTTGATTTAGAGGGAGGGAAGAAATTGTTTGGGAGGGGATATGGAAAAAGCAAAAAAGTTAAGGAGATCAGGGCAGATAGAAATAGGGGAGAGGGGACTGTTAAGTATTTAACTCTATATGTTTGCTTGAATCCTGCTCATTTTGAGTCATACGAAGGAGATATGAAAGTAAAATTAGTGCTGGACTATTGTCACTAGGATGACATATCAGCTGAAGTACTTCCTGTTTGTTCTGTGGATATGTATTGTTGCTCTTCCCTGAACTGAAGACCTATGGTTACATTTCAGGAGTAGTTTTAGCTGCTTAGAAAATTTCTTAGAAAATTTTTGATGTGTTCTTCTATGAGCTTTTCGACGTAGAAGACTGGTTTAAGAAAATGCCATTGAAAACATGATTAAAATATATTTATGTTGGTAAAAGTATAAAGTTTTAAAGATTTAAAAGAATATCTGAAACATCAGAGTTAATAAAATACCATTCTCTGGAGTAAAAATTGAGATGAAGTCTGTATTAATTCTCTTCTACCATGAACTTTTCTTGTTCTCCTGTTTTATTGAACATCAGCATTTTTTCCCCCTGTTAAGTACCGAGGACTGCCATTTTGAAAAGAAAGTATTACCTTCCTCGTTGCAGGAGTAACTGGTATTTGCTGATAATATCATGCACTCAGGTTAAATAGTTGAATATCTCAAACCTTAGGATGTTTCTGAAAACATTGCTAATCTACACACAAGGTACAGATATTCTTTTGATTCCRGAGGTATGCTGTTAAATTCTGGAATCCTGAAGAATAAATCTAAACTGTATGTAACTCTACTTTAGATAAACACTTTTAGGCTGTACATAGTGAATTTCAGTGAGATACTCATCCTAACTAAATATACTTTTATGTTCTCCTTTGGTTAATCAAAATGTGCTGTTGGACTCTACCAACAAAAAAACTGCCCAACATCAAAATCACAAAAAAGTCTGCTCAGCACAAAAGGAAACCTAGCATGGGAAGAAATACAGCCTGGAGCTCTGGATCCTATGGATGAAATCTGGAAAGCAGTATTTCCCATCAACACACATTAGCAGTTTCTGGTTTAGTACTGTAAAGCTAATTATGATGATAAGACATTGTATAGAAAAGTTGTAACTATGCATAAAAACAAATTCCATTTTATTCTTTCCATTTTGATTGTATTAGGCTAGGAAAAGGGTGGTCACATACTAGCAGGGAAAAAACAAAAGAAGTGCTAGGGAATACTAGGAGTTAAAGTAGCAGCTGAACAAGGTTAAATTCAATGACAGAATAGTCACTCCCAGGCAGCATACCATCATCAGCTTGCAAGGTATTGTTTGATTGTTGGCAGACTTCACATGTATGCGTATATAAATATATATATACACACACACATGCATACATATATATACACACACACACTTTAATGTGAAGCTCCTGGAAAGACTCAGTCCTTTGCTTTGAGGAACTGCCCTGTAGGGAATGCCACCAGGATTACAAGTAACTCAAATGGTGCTACAACCTTGATTAGTTTATTCATTGTTTTAGATGTAGTAATCAGAGTGTTTCTAAATAAGAACTCTGGATGGCAAATGCTCTCCATTCTTCTCCACTCATGACCAAAACCTCCCTTTCCCCTTGTATGCATGTTTCAGATGTAAACAGAAGATTTTGTTCTGAGGAGAGAAGTCACTCAAAACTGTTATTGCTATGCAAATCATACTAATATTAATAACAACGTTTTGGTGAATATTCAATGAACACCAAAATGACCATGCTGYGTCTTACGCATCTAGAGAACAACGACCTCATGCTATTTTTCTGAACAGCACAACAGGGCTGGGGGTGGAATCCAGAAACCACTGCTGTCCCAATTTGGACGTCTAAGCCTTTGAGGGTGATAATTTTTTATTAGGAATTTTAAAAATATGCTGAACACAACTCTCTGTGAGGAGAGAAAGCACTGCGATTAAATAGCAGTTCACATAGGAGATTGCAGTTGTTGGGGCTGCAAGGAGACAAGAGAAGTCTTGGCAATATTCTCATTGCAATCATGTCCTGGTTCCGGCTGGGACAGAGTTAACTTTCTTCCCAGTAGCTGGGGAGGGTGTGCTGTGTTTTGGGTTTGGTATAATAGGAGCGTTGATGGCCCATTGATGTTTTGGGTG
>JAYKAV010002519.1:214560-298794 GCA_035582835.1 Phoebastria nigripes | reverse complement strand
GGGGGGGGGGGGGGGGGGGGTGAGCGAGCGGCTGCGTGGTGTTTAGGTGCTGCCAGGGTTAAACCACGACAAATCATTACATTTAATGCAGGAGAGGGCAACAGCGGTAAAGTGAATAGCAAGCTAACAGTATAAGAGGAATAGTAAACTAATACATGTCACATTCCATAGCAATAAAGACTGACGTCCTTGAAGCTTCCCCTCCTGGGACTTGCAGCTGTGCACATGCACACCCACATGTAGATTCATAGATCTCATGTAATTTTAATACAATTACACCTTACATTACACCTCTATGTAGATTTCTACTCCTCTTTCATGGTTCATTGTAACTGAACTTCAGGGCTTAATAGTACATTTGCAGACACTTTCAAATGCTTACGTGATTCCCTCTAAACTTGAAACAACTAGTTTTTTCTCTCCATAAAGAACATAACCTTTACTATTTCCAATTTTATTGTGACTGTAAAGTTAATTTCATTTAATGAAATTCTACAGCTAGAGTTATTCACCATGATTACTGCCATGTGGCTTCTCTTCCAGCATTTTACCCTGCCTTGCTCCTGTCTCTTTAATAGAGAGCTCCTGTTTTCCGAGGCTGCTAATACAGTCTAATGATGAGAGAGGCAGAGACCTTTGGAAAGGTTTCGCCATCCTTATGCAGACTGCACCTCTCACAGTGTTTACTGCTTTTACAAGCAACAGTAATCTTTCTGACATTTGCTGTGCCAATAATGAAGTCTTTATTAACACCCCACCTTCTTTATAGACTTGATAGCAGCAGATGCTCCATCTGCTTAAATATTTGAAAAGTTACTCCTAAACCAACATTTATAAACATGCTCATGAGTACATCTGGAAAGAATACTGTGGATGCAACACTGTCACCTATAATAAAGCAGGAGGAGTAATCCTTACTTGTATATTGTTATTTTCCTTATTGAATGCTGGATTCAAAAGAAGACAAAGGCTAAATTTGGGTGCCTAAGTAAAATGTGAGGATTTGTAACTTCTGTCACAACAGATCACATCCAAGCCCTGATTGATTTCAGTTACGTTTAAGTGAATAATTCATATTCCTTCATATTCCCTTTGATTATTTGGATATGTGGGCTAAGCTCTGAGCTAGTGGAGAAAAGGAGTAATGCACTGTGGAGTTTCATCTTCAAGGCAAAAGGACAAAAGACTCTTTGTGTTTTTTGGGAGGTAGGGGTGCCAGCTAGACACCTTTAAAAGAAGGTTGCAAGTAGCCCATTCTAAGACAAGGTTAATGGTTGCAGAAGTGGCATTTCCATACACCTCTATGATTTTATATGAAAGCACTAGTACTTACACACTCTATCAGACATGAGACCTGATGGTATACACAGATCCCATTCTTGGATATTTGACTTGTCCCATGGTTTCAATTAAGCCACAACAGACCTAAGAGATATATGTCACACTGTTAACCCTGGCCATTTGTAATCATCCTTGAGACTTCACAAAGCTCTTCTGAGTCTGTGATACTACAGTTAAACCACTTGATTTTCATTCCAAATAGGGCTGAGCGTCTCTCCAAGGAATGCTCAGAGTGCCTTAGAGACAAAATCTTTCAGCACTGCACTCTGAATAACAAAATGTGTAAGAAAAACAGGAAGAAGTAGTAGTTATATCTCCTCCTAGAACATAGACAAATTTGGGAAGTAGGGGAAGTGATAAAAATAAAAAAGTGATTTGTTTTTTCTCAGAAAGTAATAAAAGAAACTGGAATTATTAGCCATTTTATAATTTTCCCTCATCTCATGTTTGAAAATGTTGTTGATCTGGCTTGTTCATGTCTGGTCGGGCACCAGTCCTGCATGCTAGTTCAGTTGCAGAAGGCTGTAGCAGAATGAGAACGTGTATGCTGTAGTCCTGATCCTGGCTAGACAGCTGCATCTTGATGGAGGATCTGGTTTCAAAAATACAAATTAAACTTCTGTTCACAGAATCACAGAATGACTGGGGTTGGGGGGGGCCTCTGAGGGTGATCTAGTCCAACCCCCTGTTCCAAGCAGGATCAACTAGAGCCGGTTGCTAAGGGCCATGTCCAGTCAGGCTTTGAATATCTCTGAGGATAGAGACTCCACAAACTCTCTGGGCAACCCCTGTGCTTGACATCTATTACAGTAAAAAATWAAAAAAAAATTAAAAAAAAGAAGTTTTTTTCTTATATCAAGTGGAATTTCCTGTATTTCAGTCTGTGCTCGTTGTCTTTTGTCCTGTCAGTGGTCACCAGTGAGAGAAGTCTGACTCCATCTTCTTTACTGCCCTCTATCAGGTATTTTTAAATATTGACAAGATCCCCCTGAGCCTTCTCTTCTCCAGGCTGAACAGGGCCCACTCTCGCAGTCTCTCCTCCTACGTCAGATGCTCCAGTCCCAAAATCATCTTTGTGGCTCTTTGCTGGACCTGCTCCAGTATTTCCATGTCTCTCTTGCACTGGGGAGCCCAGGGCTGGACCCAGCGCTACAGATGTGCCTCACCAGTGCCGCACAGAGGGGAAGAATCACCTCCCTTGACCTCAGCTGTGGTCTTTAGAAGCCTTAATATTGATCTTTTAAAGTTAACAACCCTTTTTATTTTAGATTTCAAAAATAAATATTTATTTCAACCAGACTCAAAGTGATTTTCTTCTTTATTAGAAGGGAAGAATTATAGTAAGGGCAGATGGAAATAAGGAGAGGTACACTGCATAGACAAAGTTACATTCGTGATATGAATGCATTGCAAATATTTCTTTGGGTTTTTATTAGTAGCTGTAGAGGCATTGAGATATTTATTCATTCCATCCCATACAATTCCTGAGGCTGAATATGTTGGCTTTAGCAACATTTCTATGGTTAGTTGAACCTTAAAGATTCAAGCATTTCAATGCTGTTCTTCACCTAGTTTCTTCAGCTAACTTCTACATACCACTTTAAAATTATACTTAAGACTGCTGAAGACCTAGAGTAAACATTTTTATTTAAGAATTATCCATGAGATGCATGTATAGCTACAGAAAATCAATGGACATCTTTAGAAAAGCCAAAAAAACCCACAGCATATTTAAGTATCTCAACATTATATTTCTCTTTGAATTTTAATGGGTATTAAAAATGAAGCATTCCCTCCAAGATTAACTTCTTCCTGTTTAGCTCATAATTGAGAAACATTAAGACTTGATTTGATCTTCTCGGTCTCATGTACTCACTTTCTGACATTGCTTTTCATCATTTCAAAGAAAAAAACATGAGTTCTGCTCCTATGTAAGTACAGATGGCTTCTCCTGGGCTAGTCTGGGCTCTCATTCCCACTCGTGCAAAACAAGATGTCTTAGGAGTGACTGTGGGCTCTCTGAGATATACCAGCAATCAGAATTTGGCCTATTGACTTGAAAAGCAGGTTTGTCCTTACTTGTGAAAATAATCTGATATTTTATCCTGTACTTATAAGTGGAAAACATGGGGTTTAATTCTGGGAAGTTTTAAGAAGCTGGAAGCTGAATATCCAATACAGCACAGCATTTAAGCACATGTTTAAGCAGATCTGTTCAGTTCATCATTTGATTCCATTTATCTGCTAAAGTGCTGGATTGAATTAGTCTGGGAATTCTAGAAATGGGCCCTGCCTCCACTTAAGTACATGGTGTTTCTGGTATTAAGAGTTGCCTAAGAAAAAAAAAACAACAAAGGTTTTCCTCACGGTTTTTCCCACATGCACAAAGTGCTCATGTGCAAGAATGATTTCTGTACATGTATGGTACATACATGTATCTTTGGAAAGTCTGAATAAATTTGAAACAAAATTGCCATTTGAAAGCAATAAAAAATAAAACATCATATTAAATTAAGTCTGGTAATAGAACTAGCAGTAATCAATATGAGCTTATGGAAGGATGATTCTATTTAATTAATTTGATATCTATTTTGATCAGATTACAGGATTGACTGATAAAACATAATGGAGTTGCTGTTATTTATTCAGACTTCTATCAGACTACTGTTCATACTAAATATTACTAAATCATTGTAGCATATAGTAAAACATTAAACAATTTTGGAGTAAATACTTTTCCAAAGTTGAAGAACTCTCAAAAGTCTGGAAACCCACTTTCACAAGACTCTCAGCCCTTGTGCGAGAGTGGGACAGGGTCATATGTCAAGTACAACAAGTTAAGTCAGGGATTTGCCCATATGTACATGGACTGATTGCCAAGACAGTAGGCTGAGGGTGGAGAATACACTTTCATGCCCTGTCCGCTTCTACTCCTTCATCCATCTAGTGCAGAGTTGTGGAAGAAGAAAGAAGCCACTGCAGAGCAAACGTGTGAGATAYAAGTCCTACAAAGGTGAATGGAAATGGGATGAGGCTGAGAGACAAAACAGTGTACATCATCATGTGTACATCAGAATGAATACTTAAATTTGGCAGGTCTGTGTTTGTTCTATTGCCTGTTCTCTTGTCACTAAATATCTTTCAGGAGGCATACCATAACAGGCAAATTCTAACACCAGCTGAGCGAGGAGCAGCAGATAGGGAGCAATCAGAGAGGTGCTATCACTTCCACCTGGACAGAACATGGTTTTCCTGTAAAAGTTCCAGAACAGAAACTTTCTGTGGAAAAAGCTCACTTTTAACCATCTTGTGAAAGCACAGATGCTGAAGTGTGGCTAAACTGGGCTAGCACTGGGGATATGCCAGAAATCTTTCTGTTTCTCCATACAGCTTGCCTACCTGGATCATGTCTTCTTGATTCCCAAGTGAGCTATCTCATCAGGTTCCTTTGCTCCTCTTCCCCTTTTCTTTGCTGGCAAATCTCAGCTGGGGAATGTGCCCTGTAACACAAGTGGGGTGTTCAGTGTGTCCAGGGCACACAGCTGCTGCTCTGCATCTGCAGCTCTGATGGGGAGGACGTGCACAGTCCTCTGATCTGTTCTGCAAGCATCCTTCTCATTGTCTGCATGCAGTTGAGTCAGTCTGTGCCTTGGCCACAAGTCCTGCACACCTTGACTGTTCATGCACACTTGTCACTTCTCTGAGCTATTCAGAAATCCTGGAAAAGTGGTGAAGTTGTTTTTCTGTTCAGATTTGATTTCCAGATGGTAGCAGACAACATATTTGACACAAAATTACTGTACCTTGAGCTCAGAGGACTGGAACAGGTCAGTGAGCTTAGTACTTTGGAGACTAGAAGGAAACCTACTGCCACTGGCTAAAATTTTCTCATTTTTCCTTTACAATGAGATTGTCCACCAGTGCCTGGTGAATTTGACTGCTGTACTTCAAGGTTTGGTAGCTTTGCAACAGAAAATGTTGGGTAGCCAGAGGTCGTGTTTCCAAACCAGTCAGCTAAAAATATTAGCAAAGCCAAAAGCCAGACATAATTCTAAACCAAAATGGATTTTCAGCACTATGAATATGGATCTGTTTAGGATGTCTTGATGTCATCCGAGTTGGAAGAAATTATTTGAATATGGATGATATTCAGAGGACTGAAATTTGATTTACTGACCATTTCTGTTACATTATATAGTATGAATATAATTTGAGCTTATCCGGTTTAGGTAGTCTCCAGTCCTTGCCCTCTGCTACCACTGAACTACTCTTTCAAGGCCTTTCTGGAAGCTTTTTATCACTATATGTTGGAAACAGAAAAAAATAGCAATCAGATACATTGTTATTAAGTTGTAACTTTAAAAATTTGAGTTGTGCTAATTGTAATCAATGAAGAGAATTTGTAGCAGTTTCAAGTTGATATATCATTAAGATGTTCAAGAGACTTATTGTGTGAAAAAATTAAAGAAAATTCTGTTTTTAAATCATCATCAGTCAACACCTTAATTATTTTCTCCAGCTCCCTTACGCACATACTCACATGCACATATGCATTTGTGAGGCCATATTGCATGATTCATTTCTCTCATGTTCAGGAAAAATGGCACTGGATTTCTGTTGGTATTTATCACTGCTATGCCCCAAATCATTGAAAGTGGCCAGATTCGGGTGATGAGTTCTCCATACCTAAGTATTTGACTGATTCCTTCTGCCATTCCCATTTCTTTAAAACATTCTGTAATTTACAACACTTGAAAAAGATGCCACAGCTAATGAGAAGAAAGCGTGAACTACCTGGCATAAATTCAGCAGGTTGTCAGGGAGCATTATCCAGCACACAATAGTTCAATCAGACACTTAGGACTAAAGCCTTTTTGCTTGCATACAATTGGACCCTAATCTCATGAAAAATTGTCCCTTGCGCATTGGGTATTTGACTGTTGAGGATCTTTTTCAGAGGACTGATCAGTGATCACAGTAAAAAAATGTCTGATTTAATGCTAGTTTAGATTATTAATAGGTATAGTAACCCCCCTCTAAAACAGAGCCAAAGTCACAACACAGATAATAATTTAGCACTATTTTCTCTAAAACTGGACCCCCAGACTATTAAACCATATTACATGCTAAAATGATGCTAGACTTCACTGGTAATGATGGAGAGATTCCAGATTTGCAAAATGAAGCTATACCTTAGCCCGAATATACTATCAAAGCTGATGCGACTCTTCCTGTACAAATAAAATTAGTAGAAATGAAATTTAAATCATTAGAGGTAATGCATTTTCATTCTTATTTGGATATTATTTTATTATTTTAGTATTGTCCCTTCAGTCACTTATAAAAACAAGTAGCTTGAAAAAAGGACTGCATCACAATTTTTGTGAATTTCGTCAAGATTCTTGGCCTTTCACAATGCAAAGATGTTCAAGCTTGGAGAAAAATAAAAAGTTCTCATCCTAGGAGATTTCTCAAAGAAATCTGAGAGATTTCAAGAAGTGAAACTGTTTGAGGACTACTCCAATGCCCATGCTTGTCTTCTCAATTTAACAAAAAACATGGCAGGGACCAGTGTATTTCTGTACTCGTATAGACATCCCTCAAATAAGTCAAGGGTCTAAGTATCAAGTATGTTAATCTTATTAAATAATATTAATAAAGTGACATCCTGCAGCAGTTTGATGTGGCTTGCTGTGAAGCAGTTTATCATAAATGTGAAATAGGCTGCTTCTTTAAATACATAGAGAGACTTATTTGACATATAGGAAACAATAAGATCTATATATAAAATCTAAATACAAAGCTCACTATGAAGAAGTCAGAATTTGCTGACAGGTAGTAAGTATGTAGTTATTCCTGTCCTAATTATATTCTGAGCTATTCAGAGAAGCAGTCTGACATCAGTTGATTATGGCTGAGCCAGACTAAAGAGAACTTGATTATTCTTAAAACTGTTCATATTTTCCATGGTCAAAATCAGTTTTTGAAACTCACGGTTTACTCATTCAAAGGATGAAAGTGGCAAAGGAGAATCTCAGCTTTTCTTGTGAAGGTGTAAGTCTATGATCTTTCTCCTTGAGAAAGCAGCCTGGGAAAAATTAATGAACTGTCTCAGGCAGAGTAGTGTGGCTGAAGCATTATTTTTCCTAACTGCTATCTGATTTCCTTTACAACTCTCTAAGTGTCTCCTTTGGGATTAAAGGAAAATATATCTCCAGATCTMTGCTTTGGGAGGAGACCCAACACTTTATACTACTGGTGGGCTGATACACCCAGTCGAGCACAGGGATTACGGAAAAGGTTCCTGACCCTCAATTGTGCATTTTTCACAAACCTTCTTATAGCTTTGATGAAAATTAAGTTTGTCTAAGTGACTTTCGGCTTTGTGTTAGCACAAGCTCTATTTCTGCACAGGAAAGCAAGACGGGCATCTCAGGGAATTTTGCAGATTACTGCTATATACATTAATTTATGCTTTATTTAAACTCATATCAAACGGGCCAAGAACTGTTTTGTGGCACTGAGGTCCACTGTTACATCACAGCTACATCTCTGCAGTTACACTTGCTTGTCCCCCTATATAGGGTGACTATACCTAAGCTGTGTAATGGGAAAGGTTCTTGGTTTACACTAACCTCCAAACCATGCCTGGGTTTTGCCTGGGCAAGTCCTAGTCAACACGATTCAAAACCATGCCTAGGATTACAATAATAGTTTGAACAATCACAGGGAAGGGCTCAGGCCTGATGCATTAGCCCTCTTCAGTTTATCAGTAGAGAAAAAAATTAAACAAATCATTCATAATGGAGGTTTCTCCTGACAACCTTATGACTAACCTGGAACTGATTCCTGAAGCTGAATTGTCGGAGAGGCTGGTTGAGAGCTGGACAAGCTGCAGAACAGACATTGCACTCCAGAAAATCTGCTTTTTATTGCCTTGTTTTCAAACTCTTTCAAAGAGGAAGACAGTTTCCCCAAATGTGCTCCTTATTCGTTATTCATCATCAGATTACTCATCCAGGTAAATGATTGTCTGTAAACGGATCAGCATTCATCAGTCCACGTCCTTAGCTGTCCCCAACAGTCAGATACTAAGTGTCTCAGCTTGAGGCTTTGGATAAAATTCTAGTCATCCTTAACATGCCCTGGGAAGTGAGGTAACTGGGGTTCAAGTATAACAGTACTGAACCTGCAGCAGAATTCCTTTTTTTTTCTTCCCCCTCCAAATATATATCTGCTCTTCCAAATTCTTTATGTATAGCTACTGCTGTGATTCCTGTGGGCAGGACTTCACTGTATCTGAAGGATTATAGCATATCTGAAGAATATCCAAGACTTTTAAAAGTCTCTCATYATAAGTGTGGCTGCCCTACATTTTTGATTGATCATCTGTTAAAATACAAAGCTAGACATCTGCCCTTGTTGAGCAGCACTTTGTTTGGGGATGTTATAAAGCTTGTGTAAAGCAGCATGCCAAATCCCTGCTGGGGTAGCCTCTGTTACACCCAAAGAAACACCAGGGAATACAGCTATTTAGATCACCAATATTTCCCCTGGTTAAGCATGCACTTCCTGAAGATATCATTGTGAAGCTACCTTTTGGGCTTTTCTCCAAGGATTCTTTGGAGAAGTCTTCAAAAGACCAGTTCTCCATCTTTCTCCCTGCTTTTTGGACAGGACTCAAGATCTGGACCACAAACCTATAGGCAACTAGAAATTCTTTGGAAAATGCCAGACAACATGTATCCATTCAACAGTGTTTGATAAATGCAACCTCTTTAAAAACTATATTCAATAAACCCTGGCTGCAAATATCAGGTTATTTTTTTCATCCTCTGAACGGGTGTCCCCCTAGGCCTTAAAAATACTACAGAAAGATTTTACATGATTCATGTATCATACTGGGTTTTTGTAGGATTAATTTGTCGGAGGTGAAATTGCAGGCCTTCTCTGAGCTGGAGGTCATTTCAGATGAAATCTTACAGCACGGTGCCCAGATAGGAGGGCTGCACAATTTTTATGTTTAATGAACGCACTAGATTCCAAAATTGAGCTCAGCAGGAAGAAAGATTTTGCACTGATTTCAAAAGTGATTTCACCTCTGTGTGTTAGCTCACATAAATAACTATGCTCTTCCTGCAACATGGCACATCTCTGACTAGTGCATCATCCCTTACCTGGGCACAGCACTCTGGCACCATCATTTGGTAACGTAATGTAGTTCTGAGCTGTGTCAAGCAATTTGCTGGAGCTAATGAATCTTAGGCCAGAACCTTATTGATGCAATGCCTTTTAGCATCTCATCTCCACAAATATTACTCCTATAGACATGGCTTCTTTCTTATCCCAGCGCTAACTGCAGGACTGGGAATCCCGGGAAGTACAAAGAGACCCAAGCTGACAAGGCATAAATCAGGTAAGTCCAGATGCAGTTTGGCAGTATGAAGTTTATGTGAGAGAACAAGCCCTGCTGATAAGTTTGGTTTTATTCCCTCAATACTTAGGCCTTACAGCCCAAACTAGTGCTGGGCCAGGTGGGCTTACCATATAGGACCAATATATGTCTCTGCTCTCTCAAGCACCTTTGTACCACTTTACAGAAGGAGTACAGCCAACTGCAAAGCCTACATGCTCATAAGCTAGCTGGATATCAGGATCAATACTAATTTCTGAGCCTGTCAGACTCATTTTAGGTTTCAGTCCCTGCACCTCTTCTCCTTTCGGGGGRTACAAGACTCAGTGGTCATCATAAACCTTGGATCTGATGCTTCAGCTTACTGAGCTCCCAATTCCCCATACATCACTTCAGGAGTCCCACTGCAGCTGTTTTGAGCTTCCTAATTGACCCAGCCTAGCACCACAATAGGCTAACAGGAGGCAAGACGTATAAAGGAAGTTTCTGAATTATAGTCATTTCTGCTTTTAAAAGCACTACATGTCCATAAGTCCTTGAAAGGATGCAGCCTTGACTTCTACCCTGAGGTGGATCTCACCTCTTTTAACAGTGTAAGGTAGAGGCTGATTTTTCTGACAATGAAAGTTTCTGCCTCATCCCTCCCCTTCAGAGTTTTCTCTCATAGCCCACTAGATAGCTCACAGAGAGCATCTACTCTCTGATGTGCACAAACCCACACCTTATTTGAAAGTCTCCAGTCTCTTTAGCTGGGTTTATGTAGAGCCAGTGAAATGACTCTTGCACAGGCACTGGTTGTTGAGGGACATTCAGAAACAAGAGCCCCTCTCTGCTCTCTCATTAAAAGTTTTCCTACACTCTTTCTCCTGAAAGTTATACTGATCTTGTCACAGCCAGGATGCTTCTACAATACAGTGCATCAACAGGGAAATAGCACACAAAATGGAGAATAAAGCAAAACCAAAACTTTGTTTTATATAGATGTTTGACAAATCTTGCCTGAAACTTGTATGTTTATTTTCTCTCTTCTACCACAGATAATCCACTCAGTGTCATTTAAAGGCACATATTGCCTAGTCTCAGCTGCTATGAGTTCCTTCTTTTTCTAATGCCTCTCAGAGCATTATACTAGCCAGTAAATTACACCAGGCAATAATTACCCTGTTAAGGGAGCTTTCAAGCATCTATGTGTTCCCCATAAAGCAAAGGGAGATGCAGGAGAGACCTGTATCTATCTTTAATGTACTGTTAAAGAAATGATATAGATTCAAGAACAACGWTTCACAACTGGAGAAGTCAGAATTACTAGTAACATAGGAAAAAAGAGAGAATTTCTTGCCTCTTGCTTTAAAGCAGATTTTTGCTGTGCTTGTCAAAAAAAAGCTTCCATTAAATTCGAAGCAGTTATATGTTGTTTCTTTTATAGGATGCACCTGGGAGCCCCCAAGCAGTCCCTCTGATTGGAATGGGACTATGAAAATGAGAGTAGAGACTTTGTTTAGTGTATTAAACATGCAGGTAGGGATACTTAGGAGCTCAGATGAGGAAAATGCTGTTTTAAGTAACTGCTGGCTAAGGAGTGGTTAGACCTCTTAACAGTTATGTTGTGCGTAAGGAGAGGTATATAGAATGGAGCTGTTTGTTTTAAAAGTCTTTTTCATGTTCTGAAGACCTAAGGTATTTTTAAAAAGTATTTGTTCAGTCTGTTGAGCAATTATTTTTCTAGATATTGTGTGGCTTGTGATGATCAGGAGCTGTCAGGGCAGAAAAAGCTCAGAAATTACACCTATACGGTTGTGGTGCTCATAGTTTCTCTGGGAGTGTTCCTTTTTAACAAAAGCATGAATACTAGTACTAGAGTGGGGGAAAAGGCTACAGAGAGAGCTTCCTTGCACAAAAGAGTTAAAACAATGCTGAATACCTTCTATAAACTTTATAAGGGATATCAAAGTTCTAGATGCAGCTTATTTAAAATTGTGGTAAGCTCACTGACCTAGTTGAGGTTACATCTAAGCCAGAACTGCTGTAAAAAGCTGTCCTGGGATAGATTTTTGGAGCTCTTTTCCTCCATTCCCAAAGGGAAATAAAAATCTTGATGCTGTACCTTGCAGGATGGAAGTAAATGTATTTTGGATCACTTAAAGCAGTATTTCACTTTCCAAAGGCCTTTCTTAAATTTTTTTTAAACCTTATTCATGTTTTTAAAATCTAGGTTTTTAAAGATGTGATTTTCTTGAAAGTAACACCAAAACACTTTTGCAAAGAGATTAATTCTAATAGCTGACCTTTTCCCATAACGTTTCTGTCCAAATTGGTCAGTGGGTATTTTGTTTTATTTTATTTATTTGTTTATTTTACAAAAAGGGCCTTCTGTCAAAACATTCCCAGCAAGCTTTCCAACTGACAGACCCAATTACAATTAGTTGCAGCCTTATGCAACTTAAGCTGATATTGCTCCCCTGTTCTGGAATGGAGGTAACGGGAGCTTCAACTTTGCTCTCACTTGGATTGTTGCCCGGAACTAGATATAAAGTTCACACCAAATTTTGCATCTGCTAGGAAAAGCTCATTTTATTTTTGCTGTCTGTTACCTGCATTAAGTATGCACTCTCACTTTCTCTAGAGAAAGTGTTGTGTAAATAACTTCATGTGTTATCTTAATAACTAATGTGGTTGCCAGGATCTGATATATCTTGCAAAAGTAAATCTTCTCTAATGGCATGTGCACATTTCCCCAAGGCTGGCTTGCAAATTGATTTTAGTAAACTAACAATTTTCTTTTTTTTTTTTTTCAAAGATTAAGAACTTGCTGCCAATAAGAGAGACGTGAGTTTGTTGTATGTTATCCATGTTATTCCCTCAGTTTATGCTGTGTTTTAGTCACGTTATTCCTCCAGTTTCTGCTAATCATTGCTCTTCCTTTCCACATGCAGTCCTGTGGCCCTGATCATTACATTTGTGTCATATTCTGCTGTCCGATCTTGTACCTTGTATGCTGCTCTGCTTTTATAACTAATGCTTAACCAATTTGTCTTCTATACTTTACTTATAATCAGTGTGACAGGCTAACTTGACACCCTGATTCGTTTATAAACTAGCAATCTTCTAATTGGAATTGCATAGCAAAACGACTCAAAAACAATTTGCACAGCCATAATATGTAAAATGAGTATGACCTCTGCAGATATATTAGCAAATAATGATGATATTAAATTATTTTTTTATATTAGATAGGTCTTTGTTAAGGCTTAAGGTCTGGAGCAATCTCAGTTTTAATCAGTTTCTGTGCAGGATAAGCAAGAGGGATTCCTTTGTTGCTGGAGGAAGTAGATAAAATTTATTGTTATATGTTAATTACACAGGGCTTTCTTAGTTATCTGCAATTGCTTTTCCTAATAAAGAAAGTTTCATGTAGTGTGACTCTGCCTATGATCTCTGTAGTACTGGAGTACCAAATATTTTCACCCAAAGACTGAAATTAGCCAGCAGGAACAGTATTTGAGGCTATTTTTCAGGTGAAAGCAGTACAAAGTATTGCAGCAAGTGATCTCCTAAAGCTAAATCTGGAACTCAGTTGGCACTTACATATGCTTATATTAATAAACATACACATATGTTAGGAAGTATGTATATATGCTAGAAATACAGCAAAATAAAGATACGGAAAAGATCTAAGCATTATGTTGAGGATGTAATTAACCTGGCAAAAAAAGGTGATAGCTACTAAAGCTTAAGGGTAGACTTCCTTTATTATCTCACAGACAAGAATTTAATTCAGAGCCTGAATTTCACCTTTGTGTCCCACTATAATCCTCTTACAACATTATTCTTTATTGTTATACCAATGTTTCCCTTCATCTCTAAAAATGTCTAGAAATGCTATTCCTCTGTTATTTTGTAAGCTGTGTGTTTAGGTCCTTGGTTCTTGTTTATTTGTTAGAATTACTGAATTCCAGATCGCTTTGATTACAGCTTCTCAATCCAGTCTGAAGTGCTTCTGTATGTGAACTCTACCACTGCTACAGCATTTTCTGCTGTATTATACTGTCAGGTTGTTGGCAACCGTGTAACAGCCTTAGCAAAGGACCTTGACTATTTCTCCCTTATGTATGCATATAGCTAGTCTATACTTTTCCAGAAAAAGATATTTCTTTTGATAATCTAAGTTCTTCAGAGTCTCACCAGACTTTTCTCCTTCTCACAACTTTTTATAAAACAGTAAATTTTTTGTGGTGTTTTTTTTTCCCTCGCTAGTAGTGGTGTAAAAGAATAGTCATAATGCTGTATCTATTAGCCCGCTATATTGCCGTTTATCAATTTCTATGTCAAAGCTAATGTAAGCTTTTAAAACTGCATTCAGTGAGGATTTTTAAACARAAAATACTCTTTCCCATTCCTTTATGGGGTGACATCATAGTTTTTCTAAAACGAACAATCCAAGGAAACAGTGGTTGATGGTGGAGCGCAGCAGTACTTTTTACCTCTCCAGACATGCTGCTAGAAAGGGAAGAAAATTCACCAGTTTTGCTTTAGTGAATGAAGCCGGAGAAGAGATGGCAAGGAAGGCGGGCAGCTCCCTCCTCCACCTGCACACGCAAACTCCCTGCAGCCTGGAGCTCACATGGTCAGGGGACAACACCTGCAGTTGCTATTCTCTGGACTAGGACTTTATGTGGATGTTTCAGCGCAGTCGTTATTTTCAGCTAGCCATTAGTTGGATTTCAACATGTCAAACCCAGGAGCTCACTGCTGAAACATAGTGGGGAACCCTTTATGCTTCTCTTTCAGGTAAATTGGATTATGCAGACTAACAAACTGAATGGTCCCATCCCTTTCCCTGTCTCAACTGTGCCATCAGTAAGATTTACAGAACGTTTTGTAAATTATTCTTTAATATCTGGCTCTGGATTCAAACTTTTTTTTTTTTTCCTTTAATTTTTGTGGCTTGACAGGACTTAATCCTTTTCATGTTTTAAAAGGCTGGAGGTAATAAATTCTCTGGAGTTATGACTAGCTAACGTGATATGTCGATTACTAATTACCAAGTAGCTAGGATACTGCCTCTTTTGAAAAGAAAGGGCACATTAAGTGAAAGAAGTCTTTATGTTTTGGCCATTTACAGGTCTTTCATAATTCTTTTAATGATCTCGAATCTTTCAGTATCTCTTTTGTTTGCTACATGCTACCTGTTCACAAGGTGAAGTAGGGCTTCATTCAGCTGGTACAGAATGTCCCTTTTTCCTCATGAAAAAAAGACCCCTTTATGTCTGAGTACAGACGTTTCTGAATGCATTAATGAACCTGTGGCAGGGCTGAACCAGCAGCAGTAGATGTCAAGTTGCAACCGTTCTTTTCTCTCATTTTTTGAGAGGTGCATCCTGCTTAGTTCAAAACAATTGGTTTTGTTATTTAACTAACACTCAGTTCAGTGACTCTATTCCTCTGTGTGTAGCATTTCCCCCCTTTCCTTCCCCACCTTGAATTTCCTTCACATTATGTTTCTTTAGGATAAACAAGTCACTGTGATAGGTGAGAGCCTGGTTTATTTTACTCAGAAAACTTTGCTTCTTTCTCACCCTGCATTTATTTTTCCATTTCTGCTTTCAAGTACCGAAACAATGTTAATTTTTCCCGATAACAGGTATCCCCATCAAACCCATACCTTTAAAAAAAATCACCATCATCCCAGTGGCACAAGCACCATGGAGGTATAGATTCTGGAAAAGAAAGACATGTTTTTCAGTGAAAGGCAAATCAGTGACAGGACACTGAATCAGCTTGCCCAGCAGTTCAACAGAAGTTCAGTTCCTGGTGCAAACTACAGCTGAGAAATGGCACTAGTATTTTGTGACATGCACTCCTGCATAAGTGAAAGGTACATCAAATTGCTGCCAGAGAGGTGGATGAACACGCCCCACATGCTGTGATCTT
This sequence comes from Phoebastria nigripes, assembly GCA_035582835.1. NCBI lineage: Eukaryota > Metazoa > Chordata > Aves > Procellariiformes > Diomedeidae > Phoebastria > Phoebastria nigripes. Next base: position 283,109 of record JAYKAV010002519.1, on the reverse strand, counting down.
TACTCTTCCACTTTTGAAGATAGTCTTTTGTATCCAATGACAACAACAATCTAGTCATCATCACTAAATCCAGTGATGTAGTTAAAGATGTCCCTGCTCATTGCAGGGGGGGTTGGACTAGATGACCTTTAAAGGTCCCTTCCAAYCCAAAATATTCTATGATTCTATGAAATGTTAGGCATTTTGACATTTCTTAAAATGTTGACTTTTAAGAGACAGCCAAACCAGTTAATAGTTTGTGGTAATGAATGTCTGTTAGTGCTCAACAGAATGATGTATTTATAAAATTAACATGAAGAACATCAGAGGAAGCTGTATTGTGTCCAGCAGCTCAAACAAACAAACAAGAAACAAAAAACCAAAAATTCTGCGCCCCCCCCCCCCCCCCCATTCTTCCTTGAGCCAAGCAATGTGTAACTCGCTGCTCCTTCCACACTTTCATTCAAGGGATCCACTTCTTGCTACCCTATACCACTGCAAGCCCACTGCCATGACCTGGCCTGGGAGAAGAGAGGTGGGAAGGAAGTAACTGTACAACACCCTCAGCACAGGAATGGTAGGAAAGCCTGTACTGATACCCTGGACCCTCCTTAAAGTGGCTGTATGTTGAAGGAGGGCATATCAGTGTGGGGTAACAAAACAGTGGATCATTGGTCAAAGCATTTAGAGCGGCCTCTAARCTGTTGTCACTTATTTCAGGGACTTGAGACATCAGACAGGAAAAGCAGCATGGAAAGAAAGGATGTGTTAAGCCATCCCTTCATCAAACCCTTTCCTTCTCTATAGTGAAGATTCTATAGAAAAATCTAAAACTCCAGTAAAGAAGCATTTAAATGGGTTTTTGCTACCCTGTCACCTTTAGAAATCCTCAGACAACAAAAAGTCTAGAATTTGAGGCACGCAGCTAAATACAGGAAACTTTCTTGAACATGTTTAAGATTATTTTCTTCCTTAAGTGTAAAGGCTATTAGTTTTAAAAAATCAAATTCCTCATTAAATTGTCCTATTTTTATAGTTTTTATTCCTATTCTCAAAAACTGATGATTTTTAAAATATGTACCCAAAATGTTTTGTGGATATTTTTCTAATCTATGATTAACCTACTACTTCTGAATAACTCAATTATACACGTATCTTTCATTCTATGGTGTTTATGCCTCTGAGACTTTCTTGGGGGGGATGACAGGGAAACCAAATTAATAATTTCTTTAGGAACTGTTATGTCCATTTTACAGATAGGAAAGTTGAAAAGTTAGAAGGTGGTATGTTCAAGATCTAAGAAGAAGAGAACACAATCTACATTATTTTCCACTGAGTGCCTTTTCCACAGTGTGAAACACCAGTCTTGATTACCATTGGCAGCAATTATAGCTTAATTGAATAAATGAGGAAGAAGATCATCGATTAACAGGGGAAAAGTCAAATTTTTTTCAGTCATCTTGGCACTCTAGGAAGGGAATGCAAAGCAGAAACAATGAATGACTGCATCGAAGATGTGCAGCCAACTCTGCACCTCTCCTAAGTGAGGTTTTCAAAGAAAAAGCACAATTTGAAGTGTTATGGGTAATGCTATGCAAATTGCCTTATTGGCAGGAGAACCTTTGACCTTCAGGAATTATTAATACTTTTTTTTGCGTGACATCCACAAAACCAGATACCAAGATCAGTATTAAAAACAAATCAATATAAGAATAAGAAATCATCTGAGCATCTCAAGCACTATGCTGTTTATAGAAAACAGTTAACTAGAACATGGTATCTGATCCAAGGAGTCTGTAGTAAAAATAATTAATCATTCCAATAAAATACATTTTTACCTTATTAACCATCTTCTGATTGTTTTCAAAGAGCATCTTGGAGTTTCCTCAGTTACTCTAATTACTGTCCGGTTCCAGCTTTTTCAGAAATCCAGTTCATAAAGGCACATAAATATTCAAGGACTTTAGAAATTATTTCCAGTACAAATAGTCTTTCTCTATGTAATGTTTAGTAAATACTGATTTTGTAGCAATGCTATATATACAAGTAGTGACCTCTTTAAAAAAATAGTGGACTTGGGTTTGCAGAGAGGTAGATGAGATTGTTCTGATCTTATGTACTCTTGTCAAATGCAGAATCCTTGGCATTTTAAAATAGTCATATACACAGCATAATATACACTTCTACACTGTAGAGAGTGCAGCTGTTGTTAATGTGTTACAAAACTGTCCAGTCTCTGATGAATACTGAACTATTCTCCACCAGTCAGACTGCATGTTTACAATACTCAATACATCTGGCTGACTTTAATTGCATTAGCTTTGCTGCACCAGAGGTGGCATAACTTTCATGCGAGCTAATTAGATTTGCTCAATTTAAACAGACACATTAATGCAGCTCAGCAAGGCTCAATTAAATCTGTTTTCAAAGCAAAGGCACAATGTGAAGCATTATGGGTAATGCTATGCAAATTGCCATATTGGCAGAGAAGTTGAGTGAGTTGTTCGCAATGCCTATTGGCACAAAGTAAGTTTCTCCAGTTAGATTGTGAAGTCTAAAACAGCAAGACATGTGTTCTACATCCTCTTTCTTGGGGCTCTTCAAAATGGTGCATCTGCCTTCCCAAGCAAAGGAAGTGATTTGTGAGTTTGTTTAGAAAACTGACGTCTTAAGATTTCATCCCAACCTTTGTGCCCACTGATTTGTATTTTATGTGCTTTCCCTTACTGAGGCAACAGCAGAACCTAATAATAATACATCTCCATAATGGGATTTCAGAACAATTGTATGTTCCTGGTGTTTCAAACTTATTACACTTAACATCACTCTTACCTTTTGCTAATGCTCAAGCATAACTATCTCTCATTTCAGTTTTTTCAGTTATGTACTGTGACCCAAAATGCTTAGCCTTGCAGGTTTACTTCTGAGAAGTGAAACTTGCTGACAGACACACGCATTTTCTTGGTTTCATTCAGCGTGCAAAGCTTTTTAAATATTTCCATCCAATAGTAATATTACAGCACACAAATTCAAGTCTGCCTTTCTTTGTTATGGCCCAGAAGAAATAGCAGATGGATTTTTCTTCAGGAACAATGGACTTGTCACACTGTAGGCCACATCCAGTGGGAATCAAAGGTAAGTGCTTTGCAGTGCAACCAGGATGCCATTAGCCTGTCACTAGAACCACTTTTCGTTTTGGCATCCTAAAGATTCTTTCTTCTCTCAAAATCAGGAAAAGAGGGGACCTTTTATGGGAACCCAAGCAAGATATCTCTGCCCTCGTTAATGCTACATTTTCTTCTTCAAAATAAGGCAAACTTATAGCAAAATAAATAGTGTAAGATTGACCATGTATTTTGGAGTTATTTTTTGTACAGAACCTAATGTCTCCAAGCACTTGTATCTCCTCTAGTTAATAGGATGCAGCTTCATTTATATCTACATGAATTACATGCACTTCTCCCAATGGGAGGATGAGCTGATTAGGCCATTTGATGACATCGTTTCCAACACAATATTGCTGGAAGATATTGCGATTAATGGGATCACAGTAAAAGTAACCATTTTATTTTAATGTAGTGACGCTCCTGGTTGGATGCATAAAWGGCACACCATATGCTTCTTCAAGCATTCTCAAAGGTATGTAATGGACTGCTTTAGTGGTTTGTGTTGTTCTGCTGTGACTTTTACGGGGAGGTTGATTGGCAAAAGCAGTCGCCAGAACAGATTCTTCAGAATTTCCTAAAAATATGAAAACACTTGATCTTTAGTGTCCATGGTGTGTCTGTTAGTGAACAGTGTATGCTATTCCTCACTACTTTGTGTGGGGATTTGTCACCCCCTCCACCCTCTTTTTCTGACCCTGTATAGAAATCCCTTTTTTATAAAGGAAAAGACCCTAGAATAGTTAAGATTTTCCTGCCTTTTGTGTGACTTTGCAGGGGATTTAAAAGGAGGGAGAGTATCCTCTACTGGTCAGAGAATAGGGCTCATGAGGTTGAAATCAAACATTTGTGTAAATAAAGGATACAGCTTAGTGTCTAAAATCAGAGCAACATTAGAGGTAGGAGCCAATTATTGGATCCCATTGTCTCGTATTTTAGATACTTATACACAGTCATGTCTTTTTAGTGGAGTAGTAATCACAGTAAATTTAAAATACAGTGACACCAAGAGGCTCTCGAATGAGTGAAAATCATCAACTTTATTAAACAATGTGTGGAAGTTACAGCCATACTGGTGTCAGACAAACCAATATGAAGCAGATTGCTCTATGATTAGCCAAATGCACAGGACAATTAAATTCAACACATCAATTATAAATAGGAAAGAAAATTCTTTTGCCCTGCACTTTAGCAGATTCTGTGTTCCCACAGCATATCCAGCTTGGCTTTGACTTTAGTTGGAAGCCCTTATTTTCCATTCATATTCTCAGAACTCATATGTTTCATTCTCAAACTGTAGGTTTTGCAGAAATAAATGTTTTAAACAGAAATACAGTATTCTTCACGGGCTTTTGGCCAGAATCTCTAAAACTCATTCCCTCAACTGGATCCGTATTGAGAGAGCTGATGTATGCCAGAGGCTCTGCCACCGTGTTGTAGCTGTGTCCTCTCCGGCAGCTCTCTAGTCATAGATACCCAGGCTATAATGTTTTCAGAAATTTTGCTGGGTCCCATCCACCTTGGGGTGTTTGCCCTAGTGATGAAGAAAATCTTGGAAAAAGTAGAATAAACCCTTTATACAACCCTGCCAATGACTTAAAAACTGTGATGGACTCATCTTGCTCTTGGTGGTTTTTTGAAATTCCTATTATAAAACAATTTCCATTTACTGCAATTATCATAATATTGTGTGGATTTGAATTAAGCAGTGAAAGCTGTTTTGGCTTTCATTTCCCAGTTTGGTGATTTATCTAGTGACTTCCTCTTCTAAACTGCCATTAGAATATGAAGGTAATCCCATACTGGGCCAACATACCAGTTTGAAACAGTCTTTTGGTATTGTAGATTCCAGTGCTCAGGTTCCAGATACAATGGCTACTGCTGAAGTGTCAGTGTATTGAAAACAGAATGCGTTCTCTGGAAGCCTAAAAAGTTAGAGTTAAACATGTAATTAAAACTTAATAGAGATGGGAAAGAGCAAGAAACTCGGGAATCAGCTGTGCTCATGTAGTCTGCACTGAATACCACTCCTGAATTTTGGTCTGTTCAATAGAAAAGGTTTAAATTTGTTCCAATTTATTTTCTTTTTCTGTCTAAAATGTCGTGTTTAGTTATAAAAGAATAGTCTTTCACAAGACTTCAACACAAAACACATGAAACCTAACTTTAGAAGCTGAGTTTGCTTATGCAAACTATGGATGCGTATAGGGTGACTCTAACAATCTAGGATGACTATAGTCAGAATAATTTCAGGAAGAACAGTTGAGATAAAAGGAAGTTTAATTGCATTTTATCCTCTTAATTCTGAACTTGACAACTTTTAATCTACATACATTTTGAACAAAACATGACCTTTATCTAAAGTAGTCCCAGCTGGAACCATTATAATTACAATGTTTATTTATTAATATGACTGATAACACATAAAAATACGGTTGCAGTTATAGAAAAGTCAATTAGTGCAAAAACCTAGAGGACACACTCTAAATGGATAAAACTCAATAATAATGATAATTACCTTCATCCAGAAGGATTCAAGATTAGATTATGAAGCTAACATGGTGTCTCCATGTTTAAAGGCTCAGTCTAACTCTGATGCCAGTGATTGTGTGGTTGACCCTTCATGTTTCAAGAAATATTTTCCACTTTAAGTTGAGTTTATGCCCTCTCTCTTTTAAGGGGAAAAAGAGGATGAAGGGTTTCAGATGAACAACTGTTCAAAACAGGCAAACACTTTTGGGTCAAGGAAACTTTAGAATTTGTGCCTCTCTACCTTTTGAAAAAAATTTTTTTAACTTATGTATTTGAAAGAGGATTATTGAAAAGTTTTGTGTTGCACCAGAACCATAAATACTGTCTTTTTTATGATTCTATGAAAGAAAATGTCCCTGGAATACTGTTTACCTAACCAAAGATTCAACTTCAATATGCTTTTCTTTCCCATTGTTTGGAGAGAAATTTCTGAGAAGATCCTCCATGTACTTTCTCTGTTGCTTCTCAAGTCCCCAAAATCTTCAGGTGTCTGTGGATTTTTTCCTGGTGTCATATCACTGGTGCCTATTTCAATTCCTCACCAATATTCCTACATAGCATAGAAATGAGCCTTTTATGTAATGATGCCATTTCTTGTTTTGATCTTAGATTGCAGCACGTTAGCCTGCTCTTCTGATATCAAGTCCTCTTTTCATCTTATCATAAAGAAGGTCAAGAACTTACTTGATACTCTGGTACTTACACATGGAAAAGTTGTGTAAGGAGAGGTTTTTCAGTACGACAGGCAAAGGCATAACAAGATCCAATGACTTGATTAAATAAGATGCAATTTCCAAGCAGAAAGTGTAATTAAACATTGAAACAGGCTTCCCGGGGAGATGACAATTCTGTTTTCAAAATGAGATTAAATATATTTCAAGTTCCGGCACTAATCCTATTTCTGAGAATGTTTGCAACTTGGGGTATAGAAGGTCAGATGGGATGATCACGTCAGTCACTTCTGGTCTTCAAGTCTGTTCATATATAAATCCTGTAATGCCATGGTCCAAGTGTGGTGCAACATACAAGTGTCTCAGAGAGGAGCCCTTATGGTAGCTAGGCAGCTCCTCATTCATCAAATGTGAAATGCAGCGGGGATTCTTTTCTCATTCTATAGACTATCCTACATTTTTGTGCAATGCTTTATTCAAATACAAACTTTAAACCTCTATTGTTTGGGGGAACAATACATTAAAGGTAGGATTTGATGGAACAAAAACCTTCAAAATGAAAATAATTACCYTTAGAAGCTGTATCTTTGTGAAGCCACTTAAAAAGATGTGTGTTTTGATGATATGCCATTACTATTCTTGGTGTATTTTTTATAGATTAAAATTCAAACTTTTCAAATGCAAGTATAGCATCATATTTATGCTTAGCTTTTTGATACACTTATTATCAAAGCCTTTTGAAAATCCAGAGAAATAAATGAAATAGTCTTGTTCTCCTGAAATCAAGGATTCCAGTGGAATAGATTGTTTTCTAGTCCTTTAGAAGCCATGCGTTTTTTTCTCTATCATATTGAGATTATTACAGCCTTTTAAAAAAACCGAGCTAGTATATTTAAGAGGTGTAAGATTATATTTTAAATTCAATTTCTACAACCTAATGTATGAAATTTCACTGGCCAGGTACTTATAGTTAATACTGACATTTTTTTGGAATCATATAAGCCATCCAGAACTAGAAAAAAAAAAAAATTTTCCTTTTTTGTGTTTGTACTGTTGTTACAGCCATGATGGTCTAAAGATTATGCCTAATAGGAAGGTATTTGGATTGGTGACCATATGACATGAAATCAAAAGCCAGACTGAACAGTGACAATAATTAGAATATTTATTTATTTATGTATCTATTTATTTATTATTTATTTATGATCTGGTAGCGGAACTCTTAGCCTGAAAACATGTCTGGTTTTCTAACAGTATCAATCAGTTAACAAGATATTTCATCTTCCTATGAAATTTTCCTCTATGAAAAAKAATTAAAAGAGTAAAGGAGAAGAGTGTGGGACCGTTCCTTATGCAATTTCTTTTCTGTCTATATGTGAAGATGGCATAGCTGGCCACCTTTAGAGAGGTGAGATAAATACACCTTCACATGTATTGTGCCTCCCTTTTCAATTTATTATGAAGTATTTTGTTTCCAGAAGCACATCTTGAGTTGTGTATTTGCATTGGCCTTTTCTGGATTAAGTGCCGTAAGCCTGCCCCTAAAATCTGTTGGATCAATATGACATATGTTACATATCTCCTCAATAAGTGTAGAAATTCTGTGAAAGCTAATTTAAGAAATCATGAATATGGGAAATTTTATCTACTACACTGGTTAAAAAAAGATGTAAGTTAACATATAGATGTAACATTTGTAAAAAGTGAATGTGATTCAGGAACTCACATATGCTATGATCATGCACGTAATTATTGAAAACAGCTGATTTTGTTAATTAAAGCAGTGTTCTGGGTGCAGGTGTGTTCCAACTGCACATATGCAAACAAGTTCTAAGTTTAGAAGAGTTTAAACCCAACTACCGAGAACAGTTTAATTTCCAAGTTTTCACAGAAAAATAGAATACATCATGGTAGAAAGAAGCATTCTCTAAGGAATCATTGTTGTGATGATTCACGTTACCTGCTTTTAGAGACAACAGTTGCGCAAATGCCAACATACAATGAATCTCAAATGTTAAATATACGCTTGAGAGTTCCTAAAGACTACGTTAATAGTTCTAAGACAATTTGCTATGTATATGATTATATAAAGTCTCATTTGCACAGACTCATTCCCTCATAAACAGATTAAAACAGTTAAGTGTTATGCTATTGGAAAAATTTTGGTTAATATTAATTGCAATTTTGATATTCATAACATAGCAAATGTCTCCTCGCCTCTATATGACCTAACTATTTTATAAAAACTATTTTAGAAAAGAGCATAAATTGTAGAGTGATATAGTTCCAGTAAATTGGATGCCATGAAATTATTGTGGTAACCTATAGTGTGAAATCTTATAATTTTACAATCAGTTGCATAAAAGTAAGTTTCATCCTATAAGTTTTAGTGTTGTTTTTGCAAGCAGAGCTATTACAAATATTTAAATGACAAACGGCCACAATTTTAAGGCCAGGTGATGGAGACTTTACTTTATGCTGGAGGCTACTTATTCTTGTGAGCAGTCCCACAGAAATTAAAAGGTCCACATGCAGAAGGAAGTTCATAAAAATAAGGACCAGATCTAACAATACCATTGCTTGAATACAGCAAAGCTTTGTGTAACCTAGTGCAGTTTACACTAGAGTTCTCATACTGAAATACTAAAACAAGGAATTGATCTCAGTTCTGAAGGAGGCCAAAACTGAGGCAGAGTTGTGTGATGCTGACATTTTGCTGGCAGATTTTTCGCTATTGCATTCCTCCATCTCCTTTTACATTTTGCTTTCCCYTTATTTTTTTTTATTTCAATTTGCAAGGTGTCAAGCTGCTAAGTAATTTCTCATGTATGCTATTACYTCATAGCACAAGAGACATGCCAGATTCTCTGAACACTGCAGATCCTGTACCGATCTCATCAATGAAGTATTGGTAAGGATGTAAGTTTAAAGAACAACTCAAATAATTCCCCAGATACCCTACAACTGAAGAGAGAGATATTTAAGGTTTAAGGTTGCCTAGGCTGAAATGAACTGAACTCATCTCGACTGTATTCCAGAATGGAGGCCTGTTTGCTTGAGGAAAGTCTTTTCAATGCAAAGCTACTACAGTTGTTTTCATATATGCTTCATGAGAAACGCTTTAAATCAAGGCCTCATCTGATTTCAGAGGGGTGAGCTCTGTGAGTTGGATTTGTATGTTTGTTACAAATTCAAACTATGGCATTTCAAATGGTAAATGGCAACTTAGTCTCTTAGGAATCACAGATAGATATATATATTTATGTGGAGCAGAATCCAGTTGGACAAACAAAATTTCTCTAGGTCATTGCTAATAACAGGATCAAGCAGATAATCTGTCATATGTGGCAGCGATACCGGTCCATTCTATGTTACTATTCATAATTGCAAATTACTTTCCAAAGCAACCAACATAAATTAGGAATAACTTAATTTCTTCTTTGACTTTATTACACTTCTTCCACTGCAGTTGTCAATCTTCACCTCTTTCCCATGTCTCAGCTGGTAACACATGTAAAAAAAAGATGATAGCTTTTGTGGTGGCTGTTAGCTACACATGTCCCTCCTGCAGCCCTTTAAATTTTTACTTTAGTTCACTAGCTCTCTGAGCACACATTTACACTGGGCAGTAGAGCACAGTGTAATACTTGCTAAACTGTTTTTAGAGTGAGCAGGAGACTATGTTCAGATCCTGAAAGCAGTCCAACCACAACAGCACGAATTGTCTCACCCTAGCTCCTGACACATCTTTTTCCTTTCCAGTTCTGGAGTTATACTAGCCAAAAATTTCTCTCAGTCCTCTGTGTTGTGTTGATGCATTCAGTGAATCAGCCATGTGTTGTATTGTATGACATAGTTGTTCCCTTCTTTCCAAGTACTTGATTTTATATTCAAATATTTTGAGGTAATGTATTTTTACCTATGATAGGTATGAATAATGCTAAAATTCTGCAACCCTTCACCTCAGGAGTGATCCTTGCTAGCATAAACACCATAGATTAAATGCATCCAYGCAAGCAAAATTTACATTCCTTATATGTCTGTCTGGGGTACATGACTGTGCCCACATGCCTTTGAAATAGTCTTTGTCTACCATCAGGGTAAACCTAGTGCAACAGAAGTTGCCCCAAACTTCTATAATGAAGCCCTGCTTTCACTGACTTACGACTTTGCCAAGCTGGTACCGCAGAGGATTTAAGCAGATATGCTCAGTACCTTTGTTGAACTCCATTTATTTGCAAAAGTACATCTATTAGGTATTCTCAGTGTGAAACCCGGTGTTTAAACCAGTTTTGGCTGTTGCAGCCCTTAGGTGAGAAGCTGCAGTTCTTCAGAGCTGGGAACATGAACTTTGGAAGACAGTTTGCTTCCATCTCARGAGTTTCTGTTTTTCTCATACTTTAAAAATTTGTTCACATTTGGTTAAATTATGAGCCCTTAAAATGATCTCTTCATAACTACAGAGGGGAGTTGTTAGCCTGCCAGTCAATTCTCTGCAGTTTTCCTTGACAGRGAACATGTTCCTTTGCTTTGTAGCCTGCACTGACAAGAAGACTGCATCTCCAGGAGCAAACAAACATGCTCCATCTGAAGGCTGCAGAGGCAGACCAGGGCATTATTTGAAGCTTTTGCTTACAGGTGTAAGAGGTCACAGTGTCCAACTAATGAGACCCAGTCCCTTGTATAGCAGGGAACTGAGACCATCATTCCTGAGCCTCCAGGATCTTCTCTGACTAACAGATAGGTGTGGGACCACAGCGCAGCAGTGGCAGCAGCTCATCCCTACAGCTCCCACTGACTTTATCGGTGACAGTAGGGATGATATCAGTATTCCAATATAACTGGTAACGCCTGGAGGAGGAGACTGCAGCATCAAAGCATGAAATCAATATTTTTCCAATTGGTAGTGTGTCCTGGTTTTGGCTGGGATAGAGGTAATTTTCTTCCTAGTAGCTGGTATACTACTGTGTTTTGGATTTAAATGAGAATAATGTTGATAACACACTGATGTTTTACTTGTTGCTGAGCAGTGCTTACACTAGGTCAAGGACTTTTCAGCTTCTCATACTGCCCTGCCAGAGAGGAGGCTGGAAGTGCACAAGAAGCTGGGAGGGGACACAAACAGGACAGCTGACCCAAACTGGCCAAAGKGATATTCCATGCCATATGACGTCATGCTGAACAAAAAAACTGGGGGGAGTTGGCCGGGGCGGGGCGCAGCCGCTGCTCAGGAACTGGCTGGGCATCGGTCAGCGGGTGGTGAGCAATTGTATTTTGCATCACTTGTTTTGTATATTCTTTTATTATTGTTATTATTTTCCCTTCCTTTTCTGTCCTATTAGTCTTTATCTCAACACACGAGTTCTACCTTTTTTCCACTTCTCTCCCCCATCCCACTGTGGGGGAGTGAGTGAACGGCTGTGTGGTGTTTAGCTGCCTGCCAGGTTAAACCATGACATAGGGGAAGCCATAATGCCCTTTAGCTGATGAGGATCTCCACCAAGGACTGCAGCACAGGCAGGGTGTACTTCCTGCAGTGTGCTGCGGTATTAGGCTTGGTGCTGGCATATGTGTGCTTTGCATTTAAGGCAGGAGTAAAATGAGACTGAGATTTTAGTGGTGTTATGAGGTTCTCTTGGGGAGGTGCTCCATTATCCCTAAGGTAAGTGTCGTCCCTGCCTGTTACTGTGCTTTCTCTGGAAAAAAGCATACGCATGCATACACATGCACACACGCACACACAGACACACTTGGAGAGATGCAGTAACCAAGACAAATTACTGACAGAACCCATTGATGTGTGCATTTTCATTACCCATATTTTTCATACGTAAGCACAGCACTTTTTTCTTTTTTTCCCTCCATAGCCCAGGCCTCATTCAGTTCATAGTGCAGACYGAACTGGTAATAAATCAGGTCACACACTGCAAGAGGCTTTCATGGGACCTCTATCTCTTCTGCTGCAAAATTTGTGAGACAGGTGGTTTAACAGACAGTGTCACACAAACAGAAACAACACTATTAATGCTAACACGTTCTAGTGCATTTGTGTCATGTCTTCTGGTTTGAAATTGCTCTGCCATGCAGATACTCTGAAATTGAAAAACAAATAAGCTCATGTTTTATTTTTCCCTCTTCCTTCATAAGGTCCAGTACCCTTTCCTAGCATCCTGTTTTTTGAAAACTTGTAGTTAACTATTAACTGTAACTGTAGGTTAATAACTACCTTGGTTATTTCTGAAATCTCTACTTTCCTGTCAAGTTTTAGTTTAAATTGATCAATAAGTTCAATGAATGGACAGATGYAAATGCGCGTGCACAGACAGGGGCACAAACGTTTCTTAGAAAATTGGGCTAAAATGGTTTCATGGTTATAGTGATTCACTGCTGCTTTGTAAAAATTGGGTTGTACTTCTGCCTTTCAAAGAAATGAGTAAGTCACGTTAACTGAAATTCTCACTACTTATTCCTTGGTTTCTGGCTACCCAAATCTGATGTTTGATGCTCAGAAGATTTTAGGTCAAGCTTTGCAAATCAGGTCAATAAGACCTCTGCTTATATTAAAAGTATTCAAATTTACTCTTAAACATAGTCTACAATTTTTCCTCTATTCCCTTTATTCCAGTTTCCAATTCATAAAATGAGCTGAACAGTATCACCTTCTCCCTCCTTAGAGATATGTTGTAAAGAAAAATGTATTACATATAAAGGGAAACAAACAAACAGGGCCAAATATCCACTTCTTCCCCACAAATATCCAAACCAGGTTCAAATATCCACTTCATGGAAAAATTGGCTATTCTGAGGAGGGGAAAAAATAGTTATAATTCCAAACAAACCACACTTTTTATTTTTCTTGTAGGAAAGAAAAGCGTAAAAAGAAACAAAAATGCTTTGTTTAGCAATAGCCAATGTGCTTCACAGAAAGTCTCCAAAATATACTGGATCCTGGGATCCTGAGACTGACAGCCTGTGGTCCAGTTGTTTCTTTTATGGGAGCCCATACAGGCTGTTGGACAGCCAGTGCTTGCAAGCTGGGAACTGGATGACTTGGGATGGGGACCTGAAGCTCGGAAGTGCTCTGCTCCATGGTAGGAAGCCTACAAGAGAGAAGAGTCCAGATGTAGGCTTTTAAAGAGGGTCAAAGAGTATTTCAGTTCTTAGAGCTGCACACTGGGTTTCAAATGTTCACACACTGTGTGACACATCTGCATGTTTGCACAGCTTCTTCCATTTAGATAGTAGGTTTTGAACTCTGTTCCCTCAGCTCCAAACTCCAAAACTCCTTTCCACCCATTCAAAGCTGATTGCCAGTCTCTGTGGCAAAGCGCGTGCGCTCTGTGATCTGACGCAGCTCTGACCAGAGCTCTGGTGGGATGGGGTTACATCAGAGCCACAGGTGGAGACTCTGATGCCCAAAGCAGGCAAGCAATCAGCAGGTTTCTATCAGAAAGCTGTCTTCTGTGGTGTTTCATCAGAAGAAACTAACGCATTTCTCTGAAAAATTAAAGTTTCTATAATTCAGCTTTTTTTTTTTCCATGAAAACCAGTTTCATCAGAGAATTCCAGTTGAGTCTGTCCACATTTTGAGATCTAAATCCAAAAGGAGTTGGATGTTGTGGGGCTCTGACATAAAACTGAAAATGGGGAAAAACTAACAGACTAACAAAATTGACAAAAAGCCTACTAAACCTGCTGTCTTACCTATAAAGCTGTGAAGTGCCACTGAGACACATCACCACTCTTGGAGGTGGGTGAGGTACTTCTATGAGGACCTCCCACTGTATGCTGTGCCCAGTTCAGGATTTAAGGCACACACCCCAATCCAACCTATGTTTAAACTTCTGCAATGCTGGGTTGGGCCTTGGCTTTCAAACTCCTTTTTTCCCAGGATCTGGATCCTGCAAGCCTCAAGAACAAGCTTTATATCCCTGTCTTTCCATCCTTAGAACAGGCTATCCTAAGACTCATTATCTCTCACGAAGGGATTTGTAATAAATTTTCCTTGCTGCGCTGCTTCTTATGTATGAGTGACATTTCCCACCTACCTTTTCTAGCACCCTGTTCTCAGCTTCAATCGTACTTGCCTGCCATTTTGCAAGTTGTGAAATGACCAGCAATTTCCCTGTTGACCGGTCAAACACCCTGTTTCTCTAGGGAACACAGTCTGTAGGTAGCTGGAAATTGGGTCCAAAGAGTGAACATGTGGCCGTACAAAAGAATGATAATTAGCATTTAATCAGTTGCTGAGAACTGCTTTCAACAAAAGCTTATTGTTAACTTATGGTGGAGTAGCCACCTCCCTTCTCTGACTGCATAACCAGCAGCCTTTGGGCTCCCTAAGAAGTCTGTTTGCCAGCCATCATTTGAAAAGCACCATCTGGCAAGTAAGATTCGTAGTCATATGCTGGCAGCACTTAACCAAACATTTCTTGCTGATCAGTGATTTTCCTTTGAGCCTGTAACCTCTCTGAACACCCACAATCTCAACCGCAAACCCAGCCAAATATGGGTGAAGCAAGGTACTTTAAAATGAGGCCCAGGTTTGGGCAACTTTGGGAGAGGAGCCATCTGGGGCAGGAAGCTGATGGAGGTCCTGACAACCCTAATCCAAAGACCTCCATTCAGTCCAGGCTTGAACCCTCTCCTTATCAACCATGTACAGCTGGTACCTTCAAAGCTGAGTAATGACAACTGTTTCCACTGAAAAACAATAYGATGGAAGGGGAGTACCTTCATCCCAGCACACATACAGCAATCAGAAATTTCACCAAGAATGTGGGAGACAAAATCAGTCACCAGCTGCCCTCTGTGGCGAGTACCTTCCTATCTGGAGTTGTTTCATTTTGCACGAAGCAATTCAGAATTCATTAGGAATTAGGAGACTTTTATTACTGACACCATACACCATTAAAGAGGATGAGATCTCCATTTCATGGCCAACCTTGTCCGTCATTACATTCTGGGCAAGACTCCATCCAGTAGCTATTTTCTAAGAAAACTCATTGAAGTGAGTCCCTGAAAGGAGGCAGGTGGAAGAACATCTTGGTAGATACAGAGTTGATTTACAAGTGGATTAAGAACTAAGCATGTGAATTTTGTCAAGACTGAAGAGGTTTGGGACATTYACAAAGAGCAGTGGGTAACTCTGAAGTCTTGACCAAAGTCCCTTCTGGAATAGAAGTTTAAGATCTTTTTTCCAGAACATTACATAAAAATTGTCAAGGAAATTAATTCAAGACTGAGACAGCGCTAAGCAAACAGTAGATGAGAGGATACTTTCAATAATGGAGGAAAAACCTGTACATCACCACATTCAAACAATACCGTAAAACTGACTCACCAGAGGAGGTAGGGTTCCTGCAGAAAGCAGTTGTGCATTACCAGGAAAGTTGCCTGTGTTATCATGCAAGTGCAGAAAAAAGACAGTGTGAATTTAATTGTCTTAAACTGACAGTTCCTAACTTCTGAATGTTTGAATTTGTAATCTACACAATGATATTTTCACATAGCACTTTTTTTTAAAGCATTATCTATAATCAGCCCAGTTCTGCCAGATTTGGAAGAATACCTTGCAGCACAGACGGTTTGTATCACTGGGCTCTAAGCAGATAATTCACTTTTCCAAAACATTTTGGAGTTGCATGCATTTACATAAAATTTTAGAAAAAGATAAACTGATATTTGCATTCAGTCAAAGGCTTGGAAGTTGATCATGGAAGCATTCTCCTTTTTCTTGTTTTGAAAATCTAGTACAGTTTTCAAAAGTTTTAAAAAATAAAAAGTTGAGTATGTTCTTACATGCAAAATGATTGTTAAGTGGGTTTAATTTTTAGATAATTGTTTTTCATACAATCAGTATAACATATATCCCAGTAGTTATTTTATTGTAATTGCATTTAAAGTTGTAGGTACAATACTAATGGACAAAAATTAATTTATAAGTTAATTATAGCACAGCAGGTATTTTGCATAACATTTTTTTTCAGTACTGTTTTTGTAGGAGGAGACAAAACCATTGTAAGAAAATAAGCTGCCTGAGGCATGACATTCAAATATTATACATAGCAGAACACAAATTACCTGGCTGGAGAAGATGGCAGCATAGAATAGTACAGATATCTGTGGGCTCTTCTATAAGCAATACTTCAGCTTGAATAAACGTCTTGTACTGATTCAGATCTCACTGCTATGAGTGTTTTATATGCACCACTATAGTCTATGCAAGTTATTGAGGTTAATGGCCAATACAGTCACTATTCCTTATGCAATAAATGACTTTATTTTCATCTGTAAGTTCTCTGAGGAGTAACACAAGCATAAAGGGTGTATTCAGCATATATGAAATATAACCCTATTAGAGGACCCAACTAAATTACAGGAGCTCTGAAGCAGAAAAGCTGCCAGCTCTGTAGAATGATGGCTTCTATATTCCTGAATGAACTGAAATGATAAGGCTGCAGGTTTCACTCTAAGAGGTTAAACCAAAAATCCAGGGCTGCACAGACAGGCTTCAATAAAATAGGAAGGTGACAAACATAGACTATTTAAAGATTTCATGTGAGAAAACAGGTACCTGGCTTAAAGCTGGGCATTTCAGGATAAGCAAACTTTGAAAGGAGAAAAACTCTTTCAAAATCTTCTTAAAAAGGTTTTACTCATCCTACATATTTACATCAAGAAAAATTATGACAACCATACAAGAAGATAATGACAGGACTTTTGAAGTAACATCTGTACTAATAGGTTAATATAGCCGGTGTTTCTATATTCATATGCAAATGCCAGCTGAACTACTTCAAAATATAGTAACTTCTCATGGCCTAATTTCTAAACAGAAAAGGGGTTACATAACATAACATAAAGGCAGGAAATAGAGCTTGTTCRTGCTTTTGTTTTTATTAATTTTTGTGGCAAATGAGCCCCAGGCTCTTCAATTCATTACTAAAGGTTTGAATGTTCCTGTATTATCCTTTTTTCCATCATTCGGTAGCGAACATCGTTTACAGTTTCACATCTAGACCCTATAAAATAGCAACCACACTCTAAATCCAGACACGATGAGATTTTACAGAGTGCTTATTAACATTGCTTCTGTCTAGCCTGCTGTGATTAAAACAGCTAGTGGTAGCAATACAATACTAAACAGCACTAACCGAATGCATTTGCAGGATACCCGTGGATGTTTGGATGTTGGGAAGTAGTCAGTATAGTAGCTGTCCCATCTACAATAAAAAACACATATAATAAGATTTGCTGTATCTGGTTTCTTTGAAGCCCTTCATAGCTTTTTTTTTTTTTTTTTTTGGTTAAGTGTGTCTATTGTTGTATATCCTATTCTAGCCAGAATAAACATTATGGAAACTATTTTCTTCCAGCCAAACAAGGATGCACATTGTTTTCTGAACTGCACATCTTGTCTTGTAAGAGATACTAAAATTTGCACTCTTTGCRGCTTTCTGCTTAGGAAGTAATGTGTCTGGCATAATGAAGGAAACATCTGGAAAGAATGAAAACAATGTACTGATCTGTTTATTAACTTTCCATTATACTGCCATCAAGCCTCTGGAAGAGGCCCTGCTGCCAAAAGAAATAAATGGGCAAAAATGACGTTTATGATAAAATCAAATACTTTAAGAGTAGCTTGAAACTGAGTCAGGCTACACAAGTTTGTTTTTTTTTTTTTTTAAGTCATAAAATGTAGCCATGAATTATTTATTCAGCACCAATTCCTCCAGCATTATCTAAGCTTTGGAAGTTGTTAACCTCCATAACTCTGCAGGGCACTAGCATGGGCAGTGTTAAACATTCCTGTCAGCAGTCCAGAAGTGATACCCTTTTCTGAGAGATCTTGGGGAGAAGCAGTCCTTCCCTTGCAGCAGCAGCAGGGTGGAATAAAACCCTCAATACGCAGCACTTTGTATTCTGGTGCCTGTGGCAGTGACTCTGAGCCCCCTCAGCACAAGGGAGACCCCGAAGGGAAGTCCCATCGAAGATATTTTTGCCACTGTGACAAAGACTTCACAGTCTGGTTGGCAAAAAAACAATATTGCAATTTTATTACTGCATTTCATACTGCAAGCTAAAATCTTTTTACATCCATATGAATTGTATATTTAAAGGAGTATTTATGAAAGAATAAATATGGATGTTTAGAATAATTTACACAGTAATGACAATATTAATATGGCACATATCCTTTTAATTGAATGGGTCAAAACTGTCTCATGGCTGTACTTAATAGTTCTAAATATCACAGTTCCAGCTGTAGCCCCTGAGAGTTGTGTGGGCTTTCCCATTATTTGTACATAGCAAACATTTTCTTTTTCTGTTAAACTCTGTCAATTTTCACTGTTCAGTGGGGGACTGGTTACCCAGTGGTTTAGTGAGGCTGTGCTGAATAAATGTTTCCATGAAATGTGATATCCAGTTGAAATAGTGAGATGGAATATAAATAACCATTTTAAAATTTGATCAAATGATGATACATTTATCCTGCGAAAAACAAACAACCAAACAAACAAGGCAGTCCTGGGTTCTTTCTTGTGCTGTTCAGTCACAACCTGATCCTTACTCTTTACACAATTCCTCCACGTGCAGAATGCTACCTGATAGTATTCTGAGCAATTGTTTTAGTGGATAGTAAGAAGAAAATGTTATTTTGTCACTCACCAATATTCCCTCAGTATCAAGGAGTTACTCAGTTAGACCTTGTTAGATAAGAAAAGAATATTGAACCTTATGGATAGGAACAGGAGAACTCTTGATCCTAGGATAATTTTAATTGATGCATACCAGAAAGCTGAAGGCTAGATAAACCTTATTCTGTGTTCTTTAATTTTTTTCTAACTCTGTATCTTAAAAGTGGGAATCTATATCTCAAAAGGCCTTGAAAGAAATTATGCTGAGTGTGTTTATTCTTCCTATAAAACACTTCTAAAAAGTCCTAAAACATATTTATTTAACGCTATCTTATTTTTACTACCAGTCTGAGTGGGAGGCAAAATAGAGTAGGTTTGCTTTCTTTTACTCTTGACTAGATATTTACATAGCCAGCCTATTTTAGAGATTTTTCACACTGAGTTGTTAGGGAAAACAATTAGTTTGTCCTGATATTATTTATTGCACAGAAATGGGAGGAGAGATTGCAGCAAAATCTATAAACTCTGTGAATGTGATTAATTTCTGGCTATTTTTTCCACAATATATTTTCATATCTTCTCTTTAAATATCAGTTATTTATGAGAGCCACTTGCTCGGTAATTTAAGCATTATGAAGGTATGGAAGGAGAGTATTAACACTGTCCAACTACTGGTTTCCAATTTAATTTACTTAACCTGCTCAGTTATTTGGCTAGTCTTCAGAGCACATAAATTAGTCTCATGCTCTCAGTTGCTCCCTGAAAGTGCCTGTCTATATGCTGACTACAAAGGGAGCCTTGGGAGACCAGCTGCCAACTTAGTTGCCTGAATATACATGATGCAATTGAGCTCCTCTTGAAGTCAAAGGAAAGACTGATTTCAATTTGTCTGACAATATGTTTGTTTACAAATGCTAACTTGTCCCATAGATGATATAAAAATTATTGACGTAGCTACAATAGCCATATAATTCTTCCCAAAGGCAATCAGGGATTCTGGAGATTGCAGGTATGCATGTAACAAAAAGCCAGTGGCTACAATCTTGTTTACTAGCTCTCTGAATAAGAGTAAACTATAAAAGTCTTAGAAAAATAAGAACTGAAGGAGCCTCAAGAGCATCATCTAGACTTTCCTTCTGCCCCAGGGCAGAGTCAGATTGTGACAGATGCTATTCCTATCACAAACTGTTCTTGACAAATGATTGCCTGAGCTGTCCTAAAAAAGGTCCAAAGATGAAGACTCCACAATTTCCCCAGGCAAATTAATCCAGTCCCTCATTATCCGTACTAGTCTTTCAAAGCTTTTTCTGCTTCCTAACTTGAATCCTTCCTGGTGCATTTAAAGCCCACTGCTACCTGTCATACATAGCACGATATGTAGGGAACAGATTATTTCTTTACTTTTTCCAATAGCCTTTTACTTGCTTGATTGATATCATCTACATTCATGTGATGATTTTTCAGTAAAGGCAGATGCAAAAAGGTTGGTAAACACCATCAGACATCTCAGTATCATACGGCAGCATCTTTCCAAACCATGCAGTAACAGACCAGCACCTCTGCTCTTCTTTTTATGACTAACATACTGGAATGAGTTTTCAGAATCTCTGATGTCTCTTACCATTTTCCTCTYGTTTAAGTTTTGATGTGTCTAATTTCTATCCCTACATGTTTGTTCTATCCTCTTAGTAGCCTGACTTGGTTTCCATTTTCTGTACATCTAAAATGTCAAGTATTGAGGATTCAGACTAGATAAAAAACCTTTGTCTGTTGATGCTGTGTACTGGCCCAACGTCACAATGGTGTAAGAGAAATACCTTACATCCCGACACTGTAAGTGGACTTGATCCTGAAGGCTCTGGATCCCTCAGTGCTACTTGACTGGCATTGAGGAGTCCTCCATCCACATAGCCCTGAGAATGAGGAAGAATGAGAAGCCTGCTGGTTTTAGCACATATCAAGACTGAAATCTCTATTCATATTGTTAAATCATGACAGCAAGTGTGATGGAGATTTTGACCTCTATTTTAGAGGTGGATTTTGAAGACTATTTTTTCTCTTCTTAATACACATGCTATTCTTTCCTCGTAAGCCAGATTTCTTTACAGAAGTCTTGAGGGAAGAAACCGTGAAACTGCTAAAGTTGTGCTTTAAAAGGCATTTCATACTTCGCAGAAGTTTGTACCACATTGTTTGCAGAAGTTGTACAAGGCCAGGATCTGACTTGGCCATTGTTAATTAGTTTATTCAGAATAGTTTCTAACTTTTTTCAGTGATTCTCAGTTCTTTCAAGAAATTAAGAATGGCATGCTTTCAATACTGCATTGAACAATACGTTCTGTTAATCTGGTTGTTGTTCACAGAAAAATCACTATCTCAGATTGTGATGTTCTTGTAGCTTGAAGATTTAGCTGTAGTAAACTCATCACAGACAGGAACAGTGAAATAGTACAGGAGAGAAGAGAGTTTAAGGCTGCATGATTTCTTGTAGGATTTAAAAGAATAAGGAATACTGTGTTCATACAAGATAAAAACAATTCTGGTAGACACAGATAACTAGTCTCAAGCCAAAAGACTGCTGCAGTCATGGCTTGTCTCAGATCACCTTTAGTTCGTTTCCGTGGAAGGTGGTATTTTCAGACCCTCCATTGTGACAGGCAAGATCACTGAAAGCATCAACCTACTACAGACATCTCTGCAAGGATCACTCCACCGAAGGTGCAAAGCAGGTATATACAGCACCTCACAGAATGTTTGCCACAGCCACAATCTTCCTTAGTCCTGGCAGCTGACAAAACCATATTTGTGAAGACAACTCTTCCACCCAGATTTTGATTTATAAAAACCGTTGTTTTCACTTTATTGKCTTGAAGTCAGCCCTAGACATTAACAGGACAGTCTAATGCTTGTTTTACATTCAGGGGTATATGAATTGATACCTGAGTCATAGCTATTTGTCAGTACTGAAAGGTATATAGATGCTTTAGAGAAACAGAGAAAATCTTGAACACTATATTTTAACATAAATGTTAAAGACACAATCTTAATTGTAGCACTGCATTTAAATGCCCAAATGGTAGCAATGTTGGCATGAATCRCAGAGACAAAGGCAGAAATGTCACAACAGGGGGGAAAATGTAGGCTGAGACACGTACAACAGGTGGCTACCTGGAGGGAAAATAAAGCAGCAGAAGGATTTACAGGGCACTGTCTTAATAGAGCTTGATATGTTGTAGTGAAGCATGGATATTTATGTTCTATGTACAAGGTTTTCCTTGCAATCTCATTTGAATGAAGTATCCTTTTATTTAGTCTTTCTAAGTTTGTTATGTATTAGTTGGCATGCCTATGCCAGGATTTATCTGCGCACTTCACTGTTTGAAAATTGACTATATTGGCTACTGACTCTAGCCTTGGGCAGGAGCAGCTTCTGGGACCTACCAGGTTGAGCTTTGTGAGAGTTCGTGTCCTCTTCTTTACCAGTTGTGCAGGAAAGATGAATTCTTTAACTGTCATACTTTGAAATATACAGAGCAATCTTGATGATCAGGTCTGTGTGACAAGTCCTTCTGGTTAACTGTGAATTTAAGCTGTGCACAGAGACCTTCAGATAAATAGGATTTTACTGTAAATAAATAAGAGATTGCTGTCATTGAGCAGTCTCAGCTACTTATCTTGCTAAAAGCCACCAGTCCCATGTTGAATTCATTTCAAACAATAAGCTCTGTTCATCTTGGCTTTTCCCACTGGGCCACCTTTTATTATAAGTTCTTATTACAAGAACTGTAAGCTGGCAACGTGTCACATGTGAATGAAAACTGATGAGATCAGAATGAGAATAAGCTGGGTGCCTCAATTAAAGTTTGATTTTAATAGCACACTTCTGGTAACTTTTTCAAAAGCACTATGTTAGCATTAAACAAAATTGGCAGAGTCTATCAAAAGAGYAGATTATTAATCTCTTCATGTACACCACCAGGGCACAATAAAGATRTATAGGATGGCAGAGATGAACAAATTTAAGTGTGCATGTTCAGGGAGACTGTCGAAATTCAGATTTTCCAGAAAATCAGCTCAACCAGTTAAAAAAAGTTCCTGATGATCACGCTTCTGAGCGTTTACTGGRTGAGCAGCTAGGGCTGTAGTTTGAGTACAAATAATGGACTTCTTATCACCAACCAAAGGACACAGGTTTCTATTCACAAGATAAGATACACACATGTTCTTCATTAATTTCTTTTCCCATAGTTTCTCCAAGTTTTATTAAATTCTCAGCTTTTTTAAAAAAGACATTACTTTATGAACATATGAAAGCACAAGGTAAAGAGAATTGACTGCTTTTGAGCTGGGTAGCTGAAGAAGATCTGGGTTAATTTTATTTTTTTGGTACATACTGTACCAAAGTACAAGGTACAGTATGTACCAAAGGCCAAGCATTATAGGCAGATTTTCAAAATTATGTAGGCAGTTCTTTTACAAATGAAAGCTTAAAGTTCTTTGCTGCAGTCTCCTATATATGAATATATTAAATTTTATAATAATTATAAAATTATATAATTTTTTAATATAAAATAATAATTAATGCTTCCTATCCTTCCATTTCTGTTGTGATATTAAAGTCATAATGATTGGGAAGTGAGATGATTTTACACTACTAGAAGACATAAAAGTAGATAAATAAGAGTCAATAATAGACTTGTGTCTATTTCACTGCAAATTGTATTTTCTTTTTATAAACAAGCCATATGCTGCTGAAAATAGACATGGTCCCCACATTTTCATTGTAAAAATGTTAGCAGTTTCCCCCTAACCAACAACACATGCCTAATCACTAGATATCTCTTACCTTTGGCACTTCTAGACTTTTTTGCAATATTCATGTAAAATAATAATATTGCTGCTTATCTTAATAAAAGTAATTTGAATTATGAAATAAAAAATAAAACTAGAACCTTTAAACTGTCTTTAAATGAAAGCCTTCAGACACTTCAAGTTCTGAAACAACCACAATGTCAAAATGTTAGTCATGTGAGGTTTAAAATATTCAAAGCAAATGAATCTATCTTTTAAAAAAAGCTTACTTGAAGCATCAAATAAAGTGATGTTTCCTGATAATTTCAAAATGTGCTGTTATCTACCCCACAGCTACTCAGCCACAGAGATGTGTTTCTGATGATAAATCCAGTTGGAATTTTGTTTTTGTTTTGTTTGTTCTGAATACATTAAAAAATCTTTGTTTCTTACTAATTTAGAAAATTATGTTCTCTGCTGGAAATATTCAAATAGGATTCCCAGCAGTTTGATTTGAAATAGATTCTCCATGTGCAACATCTAACCTAATAAGTTTTTTTTGTTGTTTTTAATAAAGTAAGATTAAGATTAAATCATTACAATTCAAATAGCAGCACACATTTTTCATGTCAACCATTTGTCATTTGATAGACAGATCTACCAAAAAAATATCAGATTTCATGATAAGGCTTAGTTTAAAACCACAAATTTTCACACTAACGTATTGTCTATATTAGCAAATAATTTAAATGCAAATGTATTAACCAATAAGACTGTGTACTTTCATTTTTAAAAGGTGACAAGAAGTGTCTTATTGCAACTACTAAATCAGTAAAACTATCAAAAGAAAAGGGATTTGATAATATCTTGACCTCTCTTCTATACATCACAGATGCATAAAATATGTTGCATACAYGTGTTGATTTTTTCCTTCGCTCAGACTGCCCTGAAAAAAAACGTGCAAGGATGAATATAGTATCACAAGGAGGATAAATAGCATGGTCAGCTAAGAAAAAACAAAAGCKCTATTAAAAGTAGGAAAGGATAGAAAGTTGGGTAAAATTGATTGCAAAACTGACCACAAAAAAAAAAAAAGATATCCGCGGTGAAATAAATGTCATTTTTGCATTTTTAAAAATCATATTTTCAATTACGTTTCTTAGATTTGGTCAGAAAATCTTTGATGACATTTTCCCATTGATGTGAAAATAAATATGCTTTCTGGAATCAAGAAATTTTTTCAAAGAAGTCACTTAGAAGGAAAAAAGAGATAGACACAAAATATTAATCCTATCTAGGCATTAAGGGAATGAAACATTTTAATGTTAGTTTTGAAATTATTCTTAAGTTCAATGTTGTGTAATGCTTTGATTCTGTTGAAACAAAATGCTTTGATCCAAAACCAGTCTTTGAATGCATTTTTTGAAACATACAGGTTTATGGATTTTTGAAAATGAAATCAAAATCTTTTAGAAAAAGAAATGCCAACTGAGCTCTGTTTCAGTCAGCTGTACATTCTGTGCCTTCCCAAATGCTTAAGTATTTTTTTACTCTCTACACCCTGTTCGATATTTTGAAGTTAGATTTTGCTGAACATTTGAGGAATCGAGAAAAACACCGAGAATCCCTCCACACCTTGCAGGGTCTCACACCCACTCACACCCACACGCACTGTAACAATGTTTAGCTTCAGTTCAGCCACAACAATGGACAACTTCACTTTAAACACATCGAAGAACTGATGGGGAGGGAGAATCTTCCTTGCCGAGCTGTTGGTGTTGAACAGAGAACCGTACCAAAGCCTGTTCACATCTATTTGCCCAGCACTGTATCATTAGAAGCAAACTCTGATTTGATCTGTACAGGCTGCTTTTTTCCACATTCCTCAAACACGTCCAGAGCGGCTTAGTTCATTCATGTTAGTTTGACAGTTAACAGAAAATACATTGTTTTTCCCTATTACACTACAGATCAGCTTCAAATGAGCTCATACGCATTCTTAGCATTACTTGTGAGCTTAGTGAGAGATAATGGTTTTAAAATCTTCACCAAACCAGTATCCAGAAGATAATAGACTTCATAGAACCACTGACTCTAGCTTGCCACAATTTAAATCTCTCTGGCATTTAGAGAAACTGGTGTCACTTTTTCCAACAAAATAACATTTGTAAGGTGTTAAAAGTTCATTTTAAAGTACTGTTTATGTAGTTCACTGGAATTTGCCTTAATAGCTTTTGTAATCCCTGGGTGAAAAAGCAGATCATTTGCTTTAGCAGATTATTTGTTTTTTTTCAAAGAGAAAGCTGTGGAAGGGATTTAGTTTACTGACAAAGCAAAAAAGTAAAGTAATTTCATTAACTATGCTAATTTAGATTTCCCTAGAAAAAAAATCCCAAACTATAGTTTATTACATTTTCAATTACAATTAATCTATTTTTGAAATTCTAATTAAATGCCTGAGTGACAAAAATATTGTATGGTTTTGTGGCTTTTTTTAAGAGAGAAAGTGTTTATTTTGTCCGCTGC
Organism: Phoebastria nigripes; assembly: GCA_035582835.1. Classification (NCBI taxonomy): domain Eukaryota; kingdom Metazoa; phylum Chordata; class Aves; order Procellariiformes; family Diomedeidae; genus Phoebastria; species Phoebastria nigripes. The sequence goes on along the minus strand of JAYKAV010002519.1, from coordinate 256,805 downwards.
ATGAAACATATGTTTTATACTTTCCAAGTTTAAAGTTACCTAGCAGATTCTATCTCAGAGTTACATTCCTGATACTGGGCTTGAAAGGTAGCTTCTATTACTTTCTTTTGAGAACATATGTTTTTAACATAAAGTTTTGCTTTCAGGGTCCTTTCTGGGAGGGAGGAAAAGGAGTAGGAAAGATATCCTACTGGGACATTTTGGCTTAATGTACTCACATTGCACCAAAAATATGTAACTTCCTACTATTCAAATTTGAGTTTGGTCTTTTGAACTTTTACGGACTTACTGCAAATTGCCAACCATGAGTGATCCTTTATGAGATAATCTCCCATTCCAGGAAACCAGGCACTGGGATGTGAGACGTGCAAAATACTTGCCTTGGAGGGAAAGACTTTAGGAAATTGTCTCACTACATATAAGTTCTGTGATGGTACTGTTACTAATGTTACTTTTGATGAAATAAAATGTGCTTCTTTAACCCCAATCTGTTGCTAAGGAAGATTTTTGGCAGAGACATTAGATGCACAGAAGATTATTACACACCATAATCAGAACTTTGGTCATTCCCACTCTAACACATGGGGAATTGCAAGGAGAAAGGATTATTCTCACCTACAGTTCTTTTGTATGTAAGTTTTGAAGAGAGATTTCTGTAAGAAAAGACAAAAAGAGAAAAAGTGGAATAAGGGTCGAGGACAAATAGGCTTGATCCATACATGTCAGGCTAAAAGTTCAACTGCTTGATCTCACAAACACATATCCTCTGGAGTTTTGTCAGACACAGCAGTTGCAGTGAGACACAATACTGATTCATAATTCTATAATGAAATATTTTCTAGTCTTGAGAACTACAGAAAATGCAAAATAAGGACATTCATTAAAACACATCTTGCTAACGTATCTAGCAAATAAAAAAAAATAATGGTAATCATTGAATCTCTGGAAGAGAGTTAAACCAGACATGCCTTCTTTTCAAATAGATAAATCAGTGAGCATGACTTCCTCGTATTGACATTGATTCCAGAAATGTAAAAATGTCATTGGCATGTTCAAATTAATGCCTTATGCACTACTCCTGTCTTTGCCATCAGCCTGCTGCTGAGCCAAAACAGAGTCACTTCACCTCCCTGAATTTCCATGTCACCTTTTTCTCTGATTTATTTTAAGACAGTGAGTTCCTGAGGCTGGAGAAGTCAGTATATGCCCTCTTCATGCCTAGTATTATGGACCTGCAGTATCTCTCAGGTTCTCTGGCACTATTGTATTACAATGCATAACAACAGAGATTCATTTATTGATGTATCTTAGCAATTCCTGTAACAAAAGAAAACAACCAAAAAATTGGCCTTCTCCGATATAAAATTGTATTCTTATTTTTCTTGTGACAATAGCATGGTTTATATCCATCTAATGAAAATAAGATCTGTATATTAGGCCTTTGAAAGTTCTCACTGGCAAGCAGAGGGAAGTGAGTCTTCCCTTTCCTGGTACAATGATGGTTGACAACCTACTTCTTTGCACGTCCTTTGTGGCCACACGACCATGTCCTCATGGTTGCAAGAAAAAGAAGTCCTATTTGAATATAGTTCAGAGTATATTTTACCTGTGTCAAATTGTGTCCACCTGTTCTGAGGGTAAATAAAAACCCTGTGAGAAAGTTAAAATTACTTCAAAATCTATGACATTCTGTCAATGTATCCCCTGTAACATTGAGCAGAATGAGCAGACTGGGCTTTTTTAAAGCTTAAGATGGACAGTTCTCCATCTTCCATCATGGGAACACATCAAGACATTTTATAGGTCTCAGTGAGTTGAAACAGGCTCTGCACACCTTTCTGTCCCTTTACAATGCAGCATCTAATGACTCYCATACTCTCCTGCCTCTTGCCTTCGCCTCTGAGGAAATCCAACCTGTGCTACCTGTACAAACATGATCAGACTTCAGGTGCGTGATTTTCTTCATGGGTTATGAAGTCACTTGCCAATATCACTGCATCTCTGTCCAGCTTCACTATCTGCAAAATCTCAGAAACTTTGAGATGTATTCTGTTCAGGGAGATGTATTTGTAAGATCAGTATTGCTAACAATATTGCTTAGAGAGAGAGCAATTTTGGGGAAGGATTTTTGTTTGTGCATAGCACTTGTTCTAAAACTAAGACAGCGTGCCGGGGTATGTATGCATTCTTGGAGTCTAGCTTCTGCTAATCATGTGGGAAATGACACATTTTTTAAATGTTAGAGTTTACTTTCCAAGACAACTATTGCAGTATTCCTGTATTCCTGTAGGCTTCCCTGCTCAGAATGCAAACCAATTTCCGTTTGCAATACCCATTCATATTTTAGTTGATTTCATGAATTCCATTTTGCAAAAGAAGGCACGTTGGGTCTACATTGGGCAGAATAAAAGTTTTATTTTAGTCCTTAAAGGATTGTCACAAAAATCAATTTTACAATTGCAAGTTGTAAAATGTGTAAATTTGACTGTCATTTACTTTCTAAAAATTGTGTTTGCCACCTTTATGCAGTGAATGATGAAGAAACCACAAGAGACTTTAAAGCTTCCTGGATGTAAAAGGAAAAGCCCTTATAAAAAATGAAATGGTAGGTAACTTCTTCAACTGGCTGAGGATTGATTCCTGTAATGAGGATAAAGGCCTAATAAGTGATAGTATCATTGGTCCTGGGGATTTAGGATTAGTATGTAAACATTTTTTTTTTACCTTCTAAGTTGGTGTATTGATTTTATATTGATATTTCCATTATCTTCACAGTTTTTCCTTAAGAATCCATTTGTTGATTCAATGTCTTGCTCAGGCAGAAGGAAGGAAAGATTAAGAAAGTGAAGTCAAGTTGATAATGACTACTCACGGCTCCCTGGGAATAAGGGAGCTGCCAAACTCCGCCTTTTTCCAGTTTTGCAGATTACTTTGACAGTCCTTTTTTGTTTATGTTGTACACAGGCACCACTTTATTGCCGCTCACAGAAACAATCCAGTGCTCCTTGATGAGAGCCAAGGTACATATCTTAGGTACATTTTCTTTAGCGCTTCATCAGCATTTGTTCTTGTCACCCAGTGGAACAATATGACAGAAACAAATGACAATGTGCTTCCTGCTTGCTAAATACAAAATGGTCTGCACATAGCTAAGAGAACCCTTAGTTGTTTTGTTTTTGAAAGTGCTCCGTGGAAAATCAAATGCTAGTGACAGACAGCATTCCTTTAACTATTTTCAGATTGAATGTAGACCTGCCAGACCTCCTGGGAAAAGAAAATCAATCTTTCTATTTCTTTTTTTTTTTTAAACATATTTATGAATTTTTTAGCCTTTTCGTACAACAAAAAGTGACAGATACAAATAGAATTCATATAACGTGAAATAGATAACTCCATATCACGGATATACAAAAATAAGGAGCAGTGCCATAAAAATAAGTCCTCAGAAATATGAAACAAGGAAGACTGTACGTTGGAAAAAAAGAAGTGTAGCAGTGATTACCATCATAATTGTATTCACAGTGTAGGTTGTATTTTACCAGTAAAAAATTGAAAAAGAGCAAGCTAATGTTTGTAATTTACATTTAAATGCTTTATATAAAACAAACAGTCATGCAATTAATACCTTAAGGAATACATCATCATAAATACTTTACTCGGTTAACAACAGAGTATTTATAATACAGAGGYTACATATTTTTATTATCTGCTATCAAAAGAATAGCAAAAAAAAGTATATTTAATAATGGTTTATTTATTTGGTTCCTCAAATTCTTAAAGTTTCTTTTCGGAAAATTCTTATGGAATTTAATTGAGAATTAAATCAACAGGGTTTAATAGCGACCAAACATGATTATTGTAGCTTTGCCAGGAGAAGTGGCAAACACACATGCTTAAAATAATTTTTTTTTTAAGGTCATTAAAAATGTAGTGGAGAATGCTTATCTTTTGAATGGAAATTTGACATTTCCCATGGAAGTTATGTTCCTGGTATAGATTTCTGCTAGATTGTTTTTCATGCATAAAAAGTTTAGATTTCTCATTGCAAGACTGTGAAAACATATTTTGGAGAAGGGATGAGACTGAGTGAATTTGGAACCCAGAAGTAATCTATCTTTTGCACTGCTGAAAAATAATTCAAACCTCAAAAAAACACCACAGACGCCCAATGGAGACTTCCTAGATGCTAATTTGTTAATATGGAATAATTCAGCCTACTTATTATTTTCCGTCTATCCTGACATAATTATAATGAACACTGGAAACTAGGCTGTAATGGATAATGCTAAGTCCATGTAGCTAGAACATTAAAAAATTATTTACTTTGGAAAAACAGCTGTATTCTGGGCTAGGCTTTGTTTTGTTATTTGAGAGAAAGCCTCAGACAGCTGACAGACTAAAACAAAATAGTAACAGTGACCACTGCCTTCAGCCAACCTTTTCTCCTGGGAGATGTTTCACAATAAGGAGAGGCTATCTGTCTCCATAACTGTTTGCTAGCATTTGGGAGGCATAAAAGAGGGACATAATGGCTTCTAGATTTTCTTGCTGCCAGCAGATTTTGTAAAACGTTCCAATTCCCCTAAAGGAGATGAAGAAGGAAAAGTGGCTGTTCTCTYTTATTCACAGTGTGAGCTGTCAGGATGACCTGTGCTATTCTTGTCAGCTCCCTGTGCATGTGTGTGCAAAAAGCAGTGCACTTGTGTCATCAGTTTTGTAATCCCAGAGACCATAATGCCTGTGTATTCTCAGAAGACCCCAGCATAAACCCTGTTTTATGATATACTGCCACAGGTTTGGTGGAAAGAAGTTGACAGGTTTATTGTATAGAAAGYATCTCCAATTGTGGTCATTCCAGCAAAGCGTTAATATGTGAATGCCAAAACAAGACAGTACAAAACCGTTTCACCCTGCTAATAAAAAGTTAATATGGTTTCTAATTCCCCTTTTGTACAACAGGCAAATAAATTATATTACATTTGCATCCTGGTCTGATGTCCACATTCCTTCACTACTCCCAGGGCGCTGGATTGTCCCGTGCTTAGTAACTCTCTCTTGTTCCTATTCTGCCAGGCTATGCACCTGTACACAAGTTATACAGCTTACCTACAGGCTATCAGGTGATGGTGTTCCTACTCTGAGCTTAATCAGGAGGCAKAGCCAGATCTGAATATAGGAGTGCATTTCAGATATTTATCAGAAACAAATAGGCTTTTAATCAAAGAAACGTAGACTCGTTCCCAGTATTTTGTAAACTCTGGTTTCATAAATATTCATKTAATAGTTGTATAGCACTAATTTATGCATAACTGTCTTATATAAAGTCAGACTTTCTACAGAAAACATGCAATAGTTCTGGAAAAAATAAAAACTTGTCAATCTATTCCAGTCACATCATCTGGAAATTTATCTGTAAATACGTCTCAAAACAGGATCCCCAATGCTCAAGATGTTTCATTCTTCCACTGAAATTTTTCTAACCTGAGCAGTGATCTCTCCCCAGGTTTGACTTTAATGGACTATAAGTTGATGCGGAGAGAGACTAGGCATAATTAAGCTCTGCATTTTTAACAGTTTTCCCCTTCATATCTTCACTTCCAAACCATTCTTTTTCATTTGTGGTGATTTTCCATTTCATTGCTGTCTGGCTGCAGTTTGAACATTATCTGAGATAAGAGTGAAAGGTTTTTCTTGTGATAGTTCCATGAAGCCAAACACTGACTCATTCCTTCTGTATATCAAAGTCTGAAATAGATCAAATAGAAACAGTCTGAGAAATATTTCACTCTCTCTTTTCTCCTTTCTTGGAGACACTGATGTACGTCTCTTGGGAAAAAAAATGTCCTGCTCTCCCATCCACACTGCTGACACATTGGCCTTGTCACCGCACAGTGACTGATAATAATAATTGTTGAAATCACTTTCAGATATACTCATGACCAAATATGGTCTTAACTGAGCTTGAAACAATGCTTATGCTGTAATTGCTAGAGGAAAATTGTCTTCATGGTTTCTGCTGTTCCTTTTTTTTTTTTTAAATATCCCTGTCCAAACTGTKCAATGAAGCAGTGGCAAGACTATGCTAGTGACAACCATGTCAGAAAATTAGCGTCTAATGCAGATTTATCTGCCATTTTGAGATACTGAGATTTACCTGTGTATCTATAGGTAGTTGTATCTATGGATATAGCTAGATGTATTTCAGATTGTTTCTCTAATCTTTAGAAAATCATCTGTGATTTGAGCCTTTACAAGGACCCATGTKTGTTTCCTGAGTAAGCCCTACCAAGCTCAGATTTTTTTGTGCCTTTGGTAATTGTAGCCTTGCTGGAGTGCTGATTACTATGCATACAGAGGCTTTAGTAAAGCATTAAGACAGAAGCTGTGACCAATAGAGTACCGGCCAAAACAAGACTTCTTTAGGAGGGCTGGAGGTTGGTAAAGGTGCATAGTCTTGCAGACTGTTAGGAAGACGATCTCAAGACAGCCCCTGGCAAACAGATTTTCAAGACACTGTTGGCATGAAAGGAAACCTTTTAAACAGCAGTTGAAGTGCCAAAGCCTGAACAGACATGGGGTTAGAAGCACCCCTTAGTCAGTCTTAAAAATAAGCCAGAGAATAAGGTGCTTTTGCTTTTGAAAAAGTGGACAGAGACATAGAAACTTGAGGTTCAGCTCCTTCCAGGCGTGTGCCTCACTTCTGAACATGACTTAATGGTGTTTTTCTAACAGTAAAATGAAAATAACAGCACTCAGTCTTCGACTTAAAACTGGAACTGGTTATTAAGAGAACTGGAGAGCCTGTCTCTTAAGARGTGTCTTGAAGAGTTTGGTTTATTCAGAAGAGCAAAAGAAAGGCTGAGAGAGAATATGACCTCTGTCTCTGAATAGCTTTCTGGGCTAAACCGCAGAACGAGGAAAAATGGCTGAAGTGAAAATGTTACACTGGTACAAGAGCACCTGGGCACTGGAGTGAAATAGATTCAGGCTGGAAATACTCTAGCCTTTATAGCACTGAGGTTGTGGAACAATGTTCCAGTAGGAGGAGCAGTAAAAGATTTCATTAGCTCTTAGATGGAATTTGACTGATTTATGAAAAGGAGTATAGAACATAATTTTTCACCATGACAGAGAATGGGATTTGCAAGCTTTTCAATTCTTGTACCTATGGTCCAGGCAGAGCAGTGCAGAGAAGCACTMGCTGGACAACTTGTAAGGAAGCCTTTGTCATCACCCTCTGTGATATTGCTGTTTTGGGGACAAACACAAYGCTTCTATTTCTAGTGCTGTTAACCTGACATATTTTATGGATACTAAACTGTGCTTAAAATAAAACAACATATGCAGAGCTGAGATCAGCTGTTATTCCAATTGCTTATGAGATGAAGAGGTAACTGTAGTCTTGGAGATACAAATATCCAGAAGGCACAAGAAGCCATGAAGTTAAAATTAAAAATAGCATGCCATTGAAGTGTGATGAAGTTGTAACAGGTTTATGGCCATTTCTCCAGTAGTCTGCCTTTGCTTTACAAGCCTTGGTGTGCCATTAAATTCACTATGAAAAGCAAGTTGGAAAAAACCAGAGAAAATTCATGTCAATAAATATATGGGGAATTAAAATTGTTCCTTGTGTGGGAGCCAAAGGATTTGGTTAATAGCAATATTAATCATTTTCTAATTCTGCCTTCTTCTTTTCCAGGGAGCATATGGATATGGTCTTATTGTGATGACACATTTGCTGTCTGTAGAAAATTTAAAGAAAGCAGATTAGCATTATGTACTGCAAACACTGTGTTTTTCAGTGCTTTTATACCTTAAAAATATCACTGAGAAAAAAAAAAAAATCAGTCTAAATTCCCAGACAGTATGGTAAGGCCCAGATTCAGGACAATCGTTAAGTCAAAGCTTTTCTATTAACTCAGACATACAAAATTAAATTTTGCCCATACCAAAGCTACTATAATTTTTGCTGTTGAGACATACCAGTTTTTCTGATATACATACAGAAGGACTGAGGAAAACAAGAAACAACAGTCCCAGTCCATCGCTAGGTGAATAGAGGATAGGTTGCTTCTGGGTATTAGTAGAAGCTGAAAGAAAGAGAAAAAAAAACCCAACCCCAAACCTGTAGGTCCCAGGTCTATGATTATGTTCTGTGGTCCCAGTTCGTTACTGCCTAAGCATGGGGATTTGCCCTGGGACCTTAGAGTGGCCTGACAATTTTTCAGCTTGACTTTAATATTAGCTTAAATCACTGAAATAATTAATTTTAAGAAATTCTTCATGCTTTGTTTTTGCTGCAAGGGATTTTACTAGACAGGTTTAGTGAAGCTTACCAAGCTTTAGTTTTCAAGAAGAAAATGGCAGTCTGCAAGCAAGGCTTTGCTGCGTATCACAGACATTTTTCACTGGCACTTGACAAATGAGAGTGGAACCGAAGGAGGCTTAAGAAAAGGAGATTTTTGAAGACATACGGCTAATTGATAATCCAATTTGCTCATGCTCAAGAGAGATTTTCATCAGCTAGTCACTTTTTTGCACAAAGCTTGTCATATGTTAAGCCAAAAGATTCCCAAGAAAGATAACTCATTTATCTTATTTTATATTACTTTATTGATTTTATGCTGTGCCATATCAAATGATATGATTACAGTTTTGAAAAGTATCATAGCTCTGTGGCTTGAAAAAAAAATTCTTGAATGCCCTCCAACAACAAGATGAAGTACACTGTTGAAATTACATCTGTTGTAAAAGATTTCTGATTGCAAAAGATTATTGAAGTTAGCAAGCAATTTAGCAAATTAGGGTAGAATTACAGTGAGCATCTAGATTAAATTAGTGTGGAATTCTGTATTATAACTGGGGTTGCAAAACTGCTTTATGTCCTCATAGTTTTGACCCTTTGAATGATCACCTACTGTCATAAGACTACAATTAAGACAACATTGTGTCCTTGTGAGATACCTGCTCTAAAAAGGGGAGAAAACTCTTCCTGTTACTATTCGTCACCTATTATTAGTTTCTACATTTCTATGAATGAAAAGTTATGATTAGCAGAGGTCCATGAGCTGATATTCCACTGTGTAAAAAACAGGATGCAGTTAGTATCGCCTGTGGTATGACAGGTCTTTGGCAACAGACCTTATTGCCTTCTTCAGAGATGAACACAGCTGAAAGTGGATAGGGGCATCATATGGATGAAGTTGTCTGTGACATCTGAGTGAGGTAGCTGCAGTCCATGAAATCATCTCTTGTACTGAAGAGTGAGAGAGGGAAAAGATTCATATTGAGAGACAGTCAATGTCACGCTCTTTGTCGGGAAGGTCGTTAAACAGTATTGATTATATGTACTTTTGGATCCTCAAAATAATGCTAATTTGAAATTCCTAAAGCAGCTAGAGTTCACGGTAGGGACACAGTAAATCTGGGGTTCAAGGTGATGGTTACTTATTTATAAACAACATAGATGTTCATAGATAGACCAGAATTTACAGTATGTGATGTAATACTTGTATCTGTATTACATTTCATTCCTGATGGCAATGAAAGAGCTTTGGATACCTCTGCAGTACAAAATAGAAAACTGACCAGCATGACTTTTATAAGCATATGCCAGAAACAGATTTCAGATTAAAAAAACCCAAACCAACCCCCCAAACATTTTTGGGAGATTGGATTGAAAACCTGGTGTTGTTCTTACAAAAATTAATCAGTTCTATCCTGTAGGGTGRAAGAAATGTAAATCCAAGGCTTTGCCGTGATTATGAAACATATTTAAAATAGTCACATCTTATGTTTACTGTAAGACAGGAGCCCAGATCAGGAGACAGCTGTGATATAACAGGCTGCCTGGAAAGAGATAATTTAGTCATGTAGATTATGGTTTTGTGCTGTGCCATGACTTCCAGATGGAAATAAAGCCATACAGAGCTTTTTGCTTATGGCATGCTATTGGTTGGCATCACATTTAACAAAACACTGCAGTCTCCTTTTAAATTCAATATGTGCAATTTCTTCATTGCCTGTTCTCAGACATGGAAACTTACAAATTTTTAATGCAATATAGATGGTGATTTAATGTGAAGTTAATGTTTTAGTTGATATAGTTAGCTGTGTGTCCCCACTAAGTGACAATTAGCCAGCATATTGCATATTTGGTGTCTTCCAGTGTTTGCTGCGAATGATAACTAATAATAAAAAGGAATAAAGTACTGCCTCTGTCTTCTTGCAAGATTCCGTTTTGCTACAGCAGACATGGGGAGTAGAAGACGAATTTTAATATATCTACCTGAAGAGCAACAATAATTAAATAAATTATTTCTTTGTACTGGAATGTTGAATTCTATAACGAAGCAAAACCCTCTTGCATTACTTATTGATCTTCTCAGGGTTTTTCTGTGCCAAAAATTACAAAGTTTTTGCTACAAATTTTCTTCAATTGCTTTTACTGGAGAATATTTTTTTCCTTGAACCCTTAAATTTTTCTTGGCTAATCAACAAGTAACACAGTCTATAATAAAAAACAAAACAAAACAGAACAAACAAACAAACCCCAAACCACTGATTTGCTGAAAATTTCATTTTTATTGTATCTATTATCTTTTCTATAAAAAAACTATTTTATGCAAAACCAAACATTCCTTAAGTACAAATTTTCTTGGTGGAAAAAAGCCTTACAATCTGTCTTTTTGGAAATGTAAGTTTTTTGATGGAAATCTTTTCTAATTCTGGTCTTTTAGTCAACAAGAACAGTTCCCTTAGAAAAATATTTTGACTTCAGCACAGCAAAACATGACCTAAAAGGAAAAGATTGAAGCTCAGTGCAAGACTTCTACCAGTGGTACCTTAGCCTTATATCCTTCCAGGATTATTATAGTGATGATGTTGACTTAATCATAACTAAATTTAGCTTGAGATGTTATGTTTCAAATAGCAGAATATAATATAGATCTTAGGCAAAGCTCCTTGCATATTGATGCAGAATTTAGGAGCAACCACTGTTTTGTAAATGTGCCTTTTAGAAATTAGCAAAATACAAGCTCAAATARTACTTAGCTCTCTGCCTTCTATAGTCTCTTCTAAAAGTACAGAGTATTGTAGTATATAAAATTTTAAATGAATCTGTATTATTTGGGGGATAGTACCTAATGACTGGAAAATAGAAAAAATAGTACTGAAAAGGGAAGAGAGTGATCTAAGCAACAACGGCTCTGTTAGGTTGACTTCAGTACTCTGCAAATTCTTGGAACACATTTTGAAACAAAGAACAATCAAGGATGGAGGTAATTGGGAAGTGGTAAAGTGGGATAAATTGCAATATTGATCATCAAAGCTGAATTGTGTTTGACTAATCTTATGTCTTTTCCGCTAAAATGACTAATTTCTTAGATGGAATTAATTCAGTGGGCTTAATCTSTCTTGATTTAAGTAATTCTTTCGTTATAATGTTCTATAGGAAATTATTATTTAAGGTGGAAATTACAGGGATTAATAAAAGAATTAGGAATTGTAAGAGAAACTGGCTAAGGAGGCTATCATAGGTTATGGCAAAGGCCAATTTTCAGGAATAATATCCCTCAGAAGTCGGTTCTGGGATTGTCCCTATTTCGTTAGTAACTTCAGGATATGAACTAATACATGTGCCTACGACTTTTTGATTTGGGAGTCCTTGACAGTGCCAAGCAGGACCAGAACCTTGTACAAGAAGGGTGAAATGTCCCTTCAAACTGAAAGGTTAGGAAATTAATGGCACAAAGTGCAAAAATCTCATAGCGCAAGCACTTCTATTCTGAAGTAGAAATTAACTAGCTAGAAATAAAGGAGGGGGAAAGAGACCTACATGCTTTGACTGATCATATAACAGCTATGAACCACCAGTATGAAACAGCTTTGAAAAAGTCTCATGAAATTCAAGGATGAAGTAGGTGAAATACTTTTAGGGTCAGAGGTGGGAACGATCATTCTACGAGACATTGGTAAAACTTCATCTAGAGCACTGTGCTCTGATATAACAGAGTAATTTGTAACAGAGTAATTTGTAACAAATTCTAAAAGAGGCTAGTAAAATGATCAGAACACTGAAATAACTGTATTATGAAGAAATATTAAAAGAGGTTGGTTTAATCACCCCAGTTTGACCAAATTAAGGTTAGAAAATTATATGATGACTCTTCATATTTGGGGCAAATATCAGGGAAACATAACATTTATTGAAATTAAACTTAATGTTGTAGAAGATCAAATGTTTACATATTAGGTGAGAATTAACTTTGACTGAAAGGTTGAATATGACTCCTAAATTTCGAAAGAGTAAAATTTTGAAAAGCTAGTAGTGGCAAGAAGCAATTTCTCATTTTTCTTTTTTTTTTATTTTAGTTCATAAGCTTATGGAAAAGACTATGTAACTAAATGGTATACCTAAATATATGCATTGGATTCAGTAAATCCAATTTGTGACATGAAACTACAGGCATCTGATGTGTTGGTATCTCCAAGGGGATCTGAAAGAAGATTAATTCATTGTCTTTTTGTGCTTGTAAGAGTTTCATGTTTCAGAGCTTCTGTTGGTCACCTCTCTGTGAGGTGGACCTGCAAGGCCCTTCTGACCCTGGAGCACCACTTTGCCCTTCAGCTTTGTTGGCTGTGCTTTGCTTTCCTGGGAAACGCAGGAGATAGGCTACAGCTGAGGGCAGGAAAGATAGAGGAAACTTATTCTCCTATGCACACTACATTTTCTCAGCTGTCTGATGTTTACATGGCCTGTTCATACGGTCATGACTACACCAAACGGAAAAAAATTTGTGTTAAAATGGAATAGTGGAGATAGATACATTTAGAAGAGAGAACTGGGATTGTTATTCTTCCCTAGTGTAGGACATGCTTTGTATTCAAGGATCATCTGGGAATTTTGTTTAAAAAATCCCTTGCTATTGCAGAGATCTAGRACATTGGATGGTGGTTGAACATGCCTTTGAATCCAAGTGATACTTTCCTAYGTTAGATGACGGCTGCAAATTTTGATCTTTTTGCAGGAGCTTGAAGTTAGTGAACTTGGATCTTGGAAAGCATTTTGTGGCTAGTAATTTCTATCACATTCTGTGGACTTTCTGAGGTAGCCAGCTACTACATGACCACCTGCAATGGTAGAGATCGGTGGTTGAGGACTCAAGTCTCCCCTTTCCATTTTGAGACATTTTCAATTCTGCTTTAAAGATACCCACTTGCTTTAGATTCATGAACCTTAAAACTGCAGTAGTGGAATCCAGCTCCATTAGTGTCATGTAACCTTTTACTCTTCTTTCAAGGAGTTTTCAAGAGTCTAGAGCAGGTCAGAACAATATCTAGTGAAAATTTTTAAGCAAATTGTAGTTCATGTGTCAATTCAGTATGGTGACTATGGTACCGTCAACTAGGTATATTCTCATTTATGCAGTCAGATATGTAAAATCTTACAAGACTTTTTTTTTTCTTCTGAGAAATCTTATGCTCCACAAGAACAGTTCGTCCCAAACACCTCAGACACTTCCAGAAAGCCATCCTATCCTAAGATGCTGCTGCTTCTCTGCACTAACTACAAGGTGGGTGCCAGACTCAAGGCTTAGGTTAGATGACTTAGATGTCTGTGTCTCACCTTCGGTTGCAGTAACTCAAATCCTAAATAAATATCACTGTTAAAAGTTGATCTCAGTACAGAGGCCATCAAGTCCAGTGTATCAAGCCAGCAACTTTACTGAATCTACTAGTTAATGAACAATATTACATAGTTCATTATGACAATTCCAATTATATTTTGTATTTTTATATACAAATTTATTTATAAACTATACTCATACTGTACCTAAAATGTAATAGCATACAATAAGCATGCTATATACATAAAGTGCTATGCCATATCACACTCCATTATATTCCTGTAACAATCTGAAGGAAAGTTTTTTGATGACAAAAAATGTATTTTTAAAGCATTAGAGAAATCTGTTTCTTAAGCACTCAATACAGTACTTTTACCGGTTCAAATGTTTAGTTAAAAATAAGATGTGCAAATAAATAATTAAAATGAAAATATCTATGCATTCCATATATGGAGGCTATCCTCCTCCTTACAACTTTTTTATCTCTGTACTCAGCCTTTTATCTTGAAAACTGGCTRAAGTAACAATAAGGTATCTGTGAGCTAGACTTTGAGGAGGAAACTACTAAATATTTTTATCTATGTGTTTTGTGGCAATAGAGATACTAGAGCTTGAAATGTACGTGCTCTCTTTGGTGGTTTATTTGCAATGAATGCAAGCCACAGAATAAAGCAGTAAGTGGTCTCACTGGTGCAAACATGTTCAAATTGAGTGTCATAGGCAGAAGGCATTGCTATTTAGYCCATAGGGTCACAAATCTGCTAAGTGACAATTCAGTCTATCAACTCATTAGAAATGAAAACAAATACATCAGGTTTTGCAAAATCTTAAAAGGTTTAACAGCAATTTATCTGTGCCTGGTTTTATGGTACCAGACTCAGACTAAAAGATACAAAAGTATTTCTGTCTCCTACTGATCAGAAACCCAGTAGGTGACTCCTGATTTGAATGAGCTGATTTGAAGTTCAGCCTTCTCGTCTCATTCAGTGACAAAATAAAGCTCTGGGTGCAACAATGAATTATATTTTACAAATGAYCGTATCGCACATTATCACATCATCTTAAAGATATCTATTTCAAMTTAAATATAGCCTTTCTGCTTAAAAGAGGAAAATCAAGGAGAAAAATGACAGTGCTAATGTAAAATCATTTCTGAYTTTGTTGATATATTTCAGTGTTCTTCTTCTGCTATTTAGTATGGTATTATGGCAACATACCATATTTAATATGGTATGGCAACATGGCATTCAGAAGCACAAAGCGTGTAAGGTATCAAGTTGTTCTCACCATGTTTATGTGTGATTTTGGATGCCCAGGACAATTTTCACAATATGGCATTACAGAAGACTGTAAGTATAGTAAAACATTTCTTGCTGTTAACGGTGTCCCCTTGGCACTCCCAGTCTTTCAGGTCAAGTTCAGTCTTCATTACCTCAGACTTTCGGGGCTTTTACAAATTCTGTTTTGTAAAGGGCTGAAGGATGTGCCATCTGTCCAAGATGTCCATTCAGTATGGTGAGGGAATACTGCGTGCGGTCCCACACAAAGATAAATGGAGTTGTCTACGGCTGGAATATGATGGACATCTGCAGCTCTAGTTGAGAGTATTTTAAATATGTTTATAAAATTACCAAGAGGGGTGAACAAGAAGCTATAAATCCATGGGCTAGYGCTTTTCTCTTGTTTTCTCAAAAATTGCCACAGCTGGGTGCTTTCATTTTTACTTGAGATGAAAAGATGAACATTTGGTCCTAGTTATCATTGAAAAGGAGGCTTTATCTGGGAATATTATTATAAAAAAAGTTACTCCTTGTCTTTTTGTCAAGTATTTGTCTAAATGTTTTGCTTTTTCTTCTTGCAAAGTTCTCACTGACTTTCACTGTAGATGTTTCAGTCCTCTTGGYTGAAAGTTTTGCACATACATGCAAATGTGCCACAAAAAACAACCAACCAAACATCTCAGGAAAGATGAAACAATTGTGACTGACTGTTATTATAACGGTAATGAGAGCAGTCTCAGAGCAATGATGGCAGGATCGGGCCCCATGACAAACTCTAGAGGCAACTGCTCTAAAACATTGCTTCAGGGAAAAAGAAAAATCGTTCTTCCTCTAATGTTGTTACTGCCATTTGGCTGAAGAAGAATTCACAAAGGAATTATTTTAACTGAAAGGCAATTTTTTTTTTTTATTGCTTTTGCCTTAAAAACAATTTAAACACTTTTTATTAAAGCAAGAGATCCCCCCTACTTCACATTCCCACATATATACAAATATTTATTCTCCTTGTCTCTCAAGAGCTTATTGATTTCTGTAGCCTCACAGGGTCTTTTGCTCCTAACACACACTCTCTTTGTCTTGCATTCCATCAAAAGAAAAAACCTTTGGGAAGTTTGACAAGCTAGTGCACCAACCTCTAGCCTACCTAGAGTATTCTTTAGGGATAAAGACATTTTGTCTTGTATTTAGACATTCTTTCTTCATACCACTACTATATATTAAATTTTCAATGCCTTAAGTAGCTGATTGATAGTAATTACCTGCATAATATACACTGGGGCTTGGCTATTGTTTCAAATGACACCTACACCTAACATATTTCAAGTTCTTTGCTTTACTACCCCTTATTGCATATGTAACTCTCTCAGGTAACATAGTACATTTTTGCTTTAAAGAGCACAGCCTGTACTAATATGAAGTGGTTGAGAGGAGGTTGCTGGAACCAAGAGTCCTGTCTGCTGCTTCTGTCCTTTTCCGCATGGTGTTTCCCTTCCTGCCCTCGCTGATTTTGCAGCTGAAAAGGTTGCATTCTGCCTGGAAGTCAGCAGTCACTGTTCCTAGTCTGTCATCACCTCTCTGAGATGAAGCAGTAAACAGTGGTAATTGTTGATGTAAAAATAACCATTATATGTGAACTAATAACAATCACGGTGAGTATAAGCGCAGGTCTAATTTTGGACACCTGGACAGGTACCGTTGCACTCAAGTGTATAAGTTACATGGTATTCATGTTGAAAATATTATAAGGCAAAATTGTTTCAGTTTTGTAAATTATACCYTTTTTTCCTCTGCTTGAAATGCTTAGACCAGAAACCTTTTATGTTTTTCATCATCCTGGAATTAGTAACACAGTTTTCCTCTCTACATGAACAATTCCAGCCAGACAAAACCCTGTTATATTTTGAATTATAAGCAGGTTTGGTAGAGAGAGACTGTTAGTTCTGCTGTGTCTTATTCTCACTTYTATTTCTTGCAAGAGGAGAGAAGAGGAGAGAATTGAGAAGAGGATTTCTGTTTTATTGGGTTCTTGTTTTCTTTTTAACTTCAAAAAAAGTTAGTTGTTTTCAGCAGCAATAGTGCTTTTCACTAAAGAAATGGAATGGGAAAAAGATTATTGCCTAGCAGGCGTTAGTTTGTGTCACGAGGATAATTATCTTTTCTTAAATGTGAGAAATGTTTGGATTTGTGGCTAGCTAAAACTGGCACGCTGCAGAAGAGTTCAGTGTGATTTACAGGAGCAGAACATCAAGTCCTCAGAGTTCAACATCTCTTTATTGTGCTCACTATCCTTGTGCAACAGCTGCCTTTTGAAAGCCAGCATAATCCCCACGAGTAATCTCCTTAAGAAAACTTTGGCAATTGTGGTGGGCTGACCCTGGCTGGAYGCCAGGTGCCCACCAAAGCCACTCTATCGCTCCCCTCCTCAACTGGACAGGGGAAAGAAAATATAACAAAAGGCTCATGGGTCGAGATAAGGACAGAGAGATCACTCACCGATTACCGTCACGGGCAAAACAGACTCAACCTGGGGAAATTAATTTAATTTATTGCCAATCAAAATCAGATAATGCGAAATAAAAACCAAATCTTGAAACACCTTCCCCCCACCCCTCCCTTCTTCCCAGGCTCAACTTCACTCCCGATTTCTCTACCTCCTCCCCCTGAGTGGTGCAGGGGGATGGGGAATGGGCTTTGGGGTCAGTTCATCACACGTTGTCTCTGCTGCTCCTTCCTCCTCAGGGGGAGGACTCCTCACACTCTTCCCCTGCTCTAGCGTGGGGTCCCTCCCACGGGAGACGGTCCTCCATGAACTTCTCCAATGTGAGTCCTTCCCATGGGCTGCAGTTCTTCACAAACTGCTCCAGCATGGGTCCTTTCCATGGGGTGCAGTCCTTCAGGAACAGACTGCTCCAGCGTGGGTCCACCATGGGGTCACAAGTCCTGCCAGCAAACCTGCTCCAGCGTGGGCTCCTCTCTCTCCACAGGGCCACAGGTCCTGCCAGGAGCCTGCTCACAGCCTCCTTCGGGCATCCATCTGCTCCAGCATGGGGTCCTCCACGGGCTGCAGGTGGATATCTGCTCCACTGTGGACCTCCATGGGCTGCAGGGGGGCAGCCTGCCTCACCTTGGTCTTCACCCCGGGCTGCAGGGGAATCTCTGCTCCAGCACCTGGAGCACCTCCTCCCCCTCTTTCTTCCCTGACTTCCGTGTCTGCAGAGTTGTTTCTCTCACATATTCTCACTCCTCTCTTCAGCTGCAGTTGCTGTTGTGCAGCAGTCTTTACTCTTCTTAAATATGTTATCACCGTCAGTGACGGGCTCAGCCTTGGCCAGTGGCAGGTCTGTCTTGGAGCCATCTGACATTGGCTCTATTGGACACAGGGGAAGCTTCTAGGAGCGTCTTACAGAAGCCACCCCTGTAGCCCTCCCGCTACCAAAACCTTGCCATGCAAACCCAATACAGCAATGTATTTCTGCCCTGAAGACATCTCTGGCATAAATGATACAACCTACATAGCTGATTCTTGGTTACCAGATACCTACAGACTGTAATTCACACAGAACAGAAGAAAGCATAATGTTTGATGAAAATAATTCATCTTTTCAAATTAAATCATTGACACTTTGGTTCAGCAAGATGAAGCCAAATTAATCACTGCTTTTTGGAACACTAGGATGTCTTAAAGTTTAGAAAGAACTTGAGATCTAGATCTTTAAATTTGTCTGAAATTATGTGTCTGCAACCATCCTAGGTTGAAATGCAATTCCTTTGGAAACAACCTGGACTATTGCAGTCATTTGGAGAGCAGTTTAGAGGGGGACAACCGTTACAAATGTTCTCCACGGTGGGCTGACCCTGGCTGGACGCTGACTCTGAGTCACTTTCTTTCAATAATTGTTACCATTTGTATTAAGAACCAATTATAAGTTTTAGCTTGGAATTTTTATTGATCATCCCTAGGAATACCACTGTCCTCTGGTCATTGTTTATCCTGACACAATCCCTGCCCAAATGAAACTGGTATTTTATCCAGCAGGAGTAAATGTTCTATTTGTGTGAAAGATTTGTGCAGTTACTGTGCAGGAAGTACGTTTTACTTCTTTACTGTACAGGTCTGCCTGAGCACATATATGTGACACTGCATAGCATAACAAAAGCACTCATACACATCTTCAGTAGTATAACAATTTTGTGCAGACAAGCTGAAGTTTGTAAATTCATCCAGATGCAAATTTGCATATATCTAAGACAAAAATGTAGGGCATATTTATTGCGCTGGTGAACGAATTCCGAAGAGATATAACAATGACAAAATCCATAGTGTTGGCATAGATTACCAATTTGTCTGCCAATCTTATAGCAGGAAAAAATCCACCCAAAGCCCACATTTAGAAATGTTGCAGGGAGGTGATTAGCAAGAGAAGGGTGGGTTTTTCCTGATCTATATGTCATTGGTAAAATCACTGCAGGAATGAAGTGTCTGGGTTTAGAATCTGCACTTTAAATATTTTTTAATAGATTTCTGTATGTATCTGGTTTTGAAAACTGAAATTGTTCCTGCAGTTTCCTTGTCCAAGCACCTTTGCTTATGCATGGTATTCTGCTCATGAACAAGCTGACCTTTTTGATAAATTCTACTGAAAATTTTGATGGAGTTCAGGTGAAAAGAATAAGCATGCCTGCTCTTTCTATATGAAACATATGAGTTTTTTGTATCTACCAAGTGGTTCTCCTTTTGAATCTGTGATGCTTCTATTTTGGGATGTAAAGCAAGAGTCATGACGGCTCAAGACTTACAGAGTATATGATATGTGCTTAATGCTTTGGAAGATCAGGAAAAAATCTTGCCTCTGCTAAAGTCAGTGAAAATAGGGTTGGATTTCACCCTTGCTCATTATAACTCAAATTACCTATCTACAGRCCAAGGTCCTAATAATTGTTGCCTTCTATCAGAAATTGCAGAGAAAGATTTGATTTGTTGCACACATTTCCTAGTATTTGAATATTTTAATCTTCCTATAGCAGTGCTGCTTTGAAGAGTGGTGGTTTTTTTTTAGAAGAAGGAAAAAATCATTATCTCAGTCTAGAACTCAGATAATCAGTAACCACAGATAAACCAAAGATGCCTTTAGCAAGTGAGCACATCAGCCCATCTGTATCCTGATGCTCAGCCACTGAAATATTTTCTGAAACACAACTGGCTACGTCTGTACTAGGTACTGTGTTTTCCTTATCTTTACCTTTCTGGCATACAAGAAAATAAAATCTTTTGATTAGAAGATAAAAATTGCCAAATCAACAGGAAACAGAACAGGAAAAATGTTTATTGTCTGGATAGATGATCGGAAGAAAATGTTTTAGATGCACATCTCAAATACATGTCTGAGCTTTTAATATTCCTGCTAGAAACAGACTATTTTCTTGTTTCTTAAAGGAAAATCTAAAATCAGACAAATAAAGAAATTCACTGGAATTAAAATTATGCTATTGTATGTTAAGGTTAGAGCCAGGCCAGATGTTGTCCCTTCTCTGATACTGAGTCATGGGCTGATTTTGTTTAGGTACATTGAAGGTACTTTCTTTCATATTGAGAGGTTAAAGGCTACTATAAAAGTCAATGCTTTCTTATTGTAACACCTGCTCCTCTTAGTTTTTTGTGATACATATTCAGTTTGAAGGAGAAAATTACAAACTGATGTCAGTTGACCATATCCTTTATTTTCTTACCAGATCCTCATAACTGTCCCATTCTGTCCTCTAAGTGATGAAGTCAGACATAGAAATATCAGCAATATGTTCAGAAACACAAGTATCTTTTTTATTGTAGAGCCTATCTAAAACATATAAACTGTATTATTTTTAGCAATTACAACAATTTTTGCGCCCAGCTACATGCACTCATTTATCCCATTAAAGATGATAGAGATWAATGAGCATTGGGCCAGAATTTGCCCTCAATGCCCAATTTTTTTCTGTTTCCACTTTCCTTTGTATCTCCTTTTCCATTGTCCTGTATATTCTGTGTTCATTTTGTCTTTGTATCTTTGCAAACAGAGTACAAATGAGGTGTAAGACATTAACATATCTGATCAGTGGTGTTAAATATATGATCACCTATAAATGACTATGTAGGAAGAAATGTAACAGATAGTAAGTCCTCTTGTTTTTGTGAAAGTTTGATTCAGGCTTAAAGTTTATTGCAGTGAGCCAGGAAGGTGAGAAATCAATAAGAACACAATGCTAACTCCAGCAAGAAGATCGGGGATGCAGCAAAAGCACAAGTTTTTGCTGGTTTCCCATGACAGATCTGCCAGCCCCATCATGGCATTATCCTCCCTGACTTTTGTGTGATATCAGTTTATTTTTTATTGAAAGGCAGACAATATATCTATGGTAGTCAGAAAGCAAAAGAACTTTAAAACACTCTGYAGAAATAAGCAGAAATGGTGCCATATGAGAAAATTCTCCATTTTCTCCATCTGCTCTAAAACAATGAGATTACCATGAGTTGTAATTTCCTGGAACAGGRTCTGTAGTCTGTATGCAGAATTCTGGTACACCCATCAACACAGTCCACTCAAAAAGCTTAATTAGAAGCATTGTTGTTTTCTGTCTTGGTCTCTCTTCTCCTATCCTGATCATGTGTTACATTTTGTGGGGAGGAAGAAGAGGAAAGTATTGAAGATAGTGTATGGTAAAACACTAAATATCCTCATTTTGAGACTCTAAAATCTAGTCAAAATTCTTAAAAAACCTGCTAGTTTTTGGAATATAGCGAATAAACTATATTCCTGAAATGCTGCTTTGGCCTACAATGGGTGTTTGGCTGATTTCAGCATTTGTACATGCACCCCAAAACTAGAGAAGAGGGTTAGGGCTATGTATGGGGAATAACCTGTACAATTTTCTTATACTTAAATATTCAATCTCTTCTGCTAGCTGAAAAAAATTCCTCTACCAGTGGGAGTGTATTTTATAACTTTACATATAGTAAATCACACACTTTTTTTAAGCAGAGCCAGTTTAGACACCTGATATTTCATATCAAGACAATCTTATACTCTTGCTAGCGTTCAGAACAGAACAAATTCAGCTAGAGTTACCCAAAGATGTAGCCTTTTTGTGATAACTTCATAGTTCATGAAGTTTTCTGCCCTCAGCTCCCTCTTCCGGACCTCTTTTGTGAAAATAACCCATGTAAAATACTCTGTGCACAGCCACTTCTCAGAGTCTCTGGCAGAATTCCAGTCTAAATTCACCAACACCTTCTGACATAACCCCCAGGTTGCCTTGATTTATGAAAGCCATAGCTCTTCTGATTTGTTTGACAGGTGACAATTTACAGAGGCTTCCCATGACTAGACTGAACAAAGAACAAAGGTTTAGGAGGCAGAGTGACCCAGGCAGTTGATATTGCGGAGCAGACACTCACCTATGCATGGCTGAGGATTTGCACCCCATCAGGGTGATGCCAAAGGGCAGTACTGGTCAGAAGTGGAAGCAGTCGGAATCATGAACAGGAGAATGACTAGAAGTATCCTTTGAGATATATGATGACTTATGTTCCCTGCAACCCTTTGGACAACTTTTTCAATTAAATATCCTATCCCTTACTTTTACATCATTCTCCCTATTTTCAGGCTTGGAGTAATTTAATAAGTGACCTGCATATTACGTAGCTTCACGAATGACTCATGGAAGAGGTGCATGGACAGGAGGTGGGGCTGGACCTGCTATACTTTAGAGGGTCAATCATTGAGCAATATTGTGGGGCTGGATACATCTAAGTTACAGTTAAAATAATCACACTGACACATTGGGAAGGAAAAGACATGCCATTACTACATGCAGAAACAAAGCTGTACTACAGGAATATCTCCTTTCACAGACAAAAAAAAAAAAACACAAAAAACCAAACCAAACCAAAAAAACCTCAAAAAAATCCCCAATGGTTTTTCTGTTGTTTACCTCAGTTGTATACTGGAATAACATTGTATCACATCTCTGTCATAGGATGAGGTTTGAAAAACTAACTATTTGAAAAGAAAGGCCAGAAAATCTTAGCCCAATTTCAAGGTATTGAGGTTTTTTATTTGACTGGTATGCAGTCAAATGCAACCTTCATCTGATGGACAGGACTTTCTGTTCATTATCAAAGTTATGTTTCTACCTTTTAGGGAATCTCACCACTGTTTTTCTGGTTTCCTTTCTCCTGCACAAAATGTGCAGCTGCTTTCTAGACTGTTAAATTGCATATGAACTATACTGAATGATGATAATGGGGGTGAGATGAGTGAGGTGCTTTGGCRTTTTCATGCAAGCATTTATATAAATGAATTCTACATTTAACTTGGTTCCCCATAGCTTTCAAGGGTGCTGTTTGCCAAAGAGCACTTTTAAAAGTGAATAAAGCATGAAAAATGATAAAGCTGTTTGGAAATATTTAACTGGATGTCTACAGAGAGGGGAGTGATTAAAAAAAAAAAACAAACAATAGGAAAGATTAAATCACCAATTTTGACAAACTTCCCATGTAGACTTTTTTTTTTAAAATCACAGTTATAAATGTAYCACATTTTCAAATGAAAGAGTTCACTTTTCTGTTGGAATAGCTTCATCTGTTTTCTAACAAAATATATGAAGCTCTTAATGAAAATAGAATGTTTTCAAATTATAAAAACAAGAATGTACCTATTGTCTTAATACCTCTTATGAACATATTTAGTTCATGATAACTTTTTAGATAAAACTTGGAATCTATACTTGAAGCAATAGTGTACTTAAAATATTGAATTTTTTTCTGAGAAAGTGATTTCCTACCAGTGCCAATCTTCTGCAAAATGTGTCAATAAATTACACTGCTTCCCAAAATCAGACACTAAGTGACTGCCTTGGAAGATAGATAGTTCATTGTTGATAGGACAAGACAAGAGGAACTTTATTAAAATAAAACATAATGACAGTAAGCAGAAAGTCTTCTATTCTGCAGTCTCTTCTCATAATCCTTTATTCACCTTTCCCCTTCTCTGCAGTAGGTGAGTGCTAACAGGACCATGTAATCTGTCCTTTGAGCTCATCTGAATTATCTTCTAAAATTCACTACACTTCAGGGCTTACCTATATTTTGCAACACTGTCTGCATTGCGGGACCGAAAAGTCTTTTAAGGAAAGATAAGTAACTGTCGTGGTTTAACCCCAGCCAGCAACTCAGCACCACCCAGCTGCTCGCTCACTCCCCCACGGTGGGATGGGGGAGAGAATCRGAAGGGTAAAAGTGAGAAAACTCATGGGTTGAGATAAAGACCGTTTAATAGGTAAAGCAAAAGCCGTGCACGCAAGCAAMGCAAAACAAGGAAATTCCTTCACTACTTCCCACCGGCAGGCAGGTGTTCAGCCACCTCCAGGAAAGCAGGGCTCCATCACGTATAACGGTTACTTGGGAAGACAAACGCCATCACTCCGAACGTCCCCCCTTCTTTCTGCTTCCCCCAGCTTTATATGCTGAGCATGACGTCACATGGTATGGAATACCCCGTTGGYCAGTTGGGTCAGCTGTCCTGGCTATGCTCCCTCCCAGCTTCTTGTGCACCTGGCAGAGCATGGGAAGCTGAAAAGTCCTTCACTAGTAGACTACTTCTCAACAACTAAAAACATCAGCGTGTTATCAACATTATGCTCATACTAAATCCAAAACATAGCACTATACCAGCTACTAGGAAAAAAATTAACTCTATCCCAGCTGAAACCAGGACAGTAACTGTACAATTTTGCTCTGAATAAGGAGCAGAGAGGAGCCAGGTTAGGCCTGGAGCATTCCAGGGAATTACCTGTGATTCATAAAAGCCTAAGTCTGTTTTTCCTTCTTGTGGTCTAGTAGGGGATAATTTTCACCAGCTTATTTATCAGGAAAATATGTTATTTTTTTCCCTTTATTTCATTTTAACTATGCCAACTGCCACAGTGGGGAAACAAATTTCTGTCCTTTTAGTCTTTGCTGACTGGGCTTCACCAGTCTTTTTTTCTCTCCTTTTTTTAATATTATGCTTCTTTCTGAATAACTACAGAATTATCCATGTAACATGTAGGAGCCCCAGTGAACTAACGTATGCCTTAGTTGAGTATGCAGAGATGCCAAGCAGCAGAAACAACAACTCTTTCTTAGATCTTATATGACTTCTTTCTTAATTACTCTGTCTTTCATTTTATGGTTCCTCATAAAGCCCATGTGACGGAAAGCAGAAATACAACATATAAATCAATGTGCTCCTGCCCCAGATACCTGTGCTCAGCATGAGAGAAGTCCTTTTGGTCCTTCAGCATTGTTTTTTTTTATTGCTGCTTCTTCCACATAGGATTGCAGGTAGAGGGGGGCATGGGAAATTATTCCATTTTAAACTCCAGCAGAACAAAGCAGCTCCATTCGCTCCGATAAACGATGCAGCCTGATGATACAGAATTGTTGCTACATCTTGGCCTCCTTTTCCAGAAGTGCTTTTGTTTTTAACTCCAGCAGTGGTCAGATGGAAAATACCCACACGCATCTCATGTGCCAAACTCTGGAACCCAAATCTGACTCCTGGCAGCTCCCTTCGGGTCCCCACCGTGCTCACGTTCCTGGCTGCGCCAAGGGGCAGTGTTCTGGCGTAAGAACTGGGAAACGAGAAGTCAGAGCATGCAGAAGGATGCAGGCGTCTGAGGCTGCAGTGAGTCCAGAAGCCAGTTTGCCCATTTCGTGGGTGAGTGGGCAGGGCCCCGCATTGCCAGGCACTTCTTGTCGGAGGAAAGTCTGTATAGTTTTGACCAAAGTGTCATCTCCCTAACAACAAGTCAGCCCTGCACCTGTGGACAGAAATGTCTAAAATTCCCTGCTGTTCCCTAGGAACCCAGGAGCGAGGGTCAAAGTGTTAGTTTTATGTGGGCTGCTGTACCTCTGGAGAGGGTAAAGGATATAATTCTTGTGCTGGTCCTATGGAGAACTTAAGCATCAGCTTTAAGGGATTGTTTTGTCCCTTGCAGGGTAAGGCATGTAAAGGTAGGCATATTTGCACATACATTTGGTATCTAAACTCAGTAACTGGAATAATTATATGTAGTTATGAACCATTTGGCTGCAATATGAACATAAAATTGTATAAAGAGAACCTCGATCCCAGTCCTCTGTAGCCCCACTTACCTCACTGGTGGGTCGGGGCAGGACTTTGCTTCTGGAACACAGACTCTTCAGGACAGCAGCTAAAACAGGAGTCTCAAATCCCAGCTGAGGTGTTGGATCCTGTCACAATTAATAGCAATCTCAGAATATATATTTTTTTTCAGTAGGTTCTTTTAATCCCTTAATTTTGTGGTATGATAAAAGACTTAAATGACTTTGGGACAGCTTTGTTTGCACACTCAAATGTTCTCATATCTGAGGTTATCTGGCTCAGTGTTCTCAGGAATGTTCATATATGCTGCATACACTATTTTACTGGAATCAGTGATTTTTAATAATTAATAACCTATATTATTTACTTATGATTATTTAAGAATTATCAGTGTTTCTAAGTTTTATGAAGATTTTTAGATAATTTGCAGAGCAGTTAAATCACAGATAACTAACACTAGGGAAGACTAATTTAGTTAAATCAGCTCATACCAGGATGTTTGTTATGGTGGGAGATAAGGATGATAACCTTCTTTTAATGTCAGAATGGTAATTATTACTTGCCAGTTGTGTCAGCACCTAGTGCTTTTTATTGTGTTTTTTCTTCTCCTAAATCTTTTTTTTTAATCTTATTTATCAAATATATTTGCAAAGTAACATGGCAGCTAAAGGACCATTTCAACCTTGAGCTGCATAAAGCAGAGATATTTATGCCTCTCATGGAGCAGGGAGATAATAGACCCTATCTGTATAGTGAGACTGAACCTGGAATATTGCACTGAGAGCTTTAGGCACCTCATTTCCTGAAAAATGTAGACAAACTGGATGGAGTTCAGAGAAGAGCAATGGATAATAATCGTGAAGATGGAGGGACTGCGATATAAGGAAAGATTAAAAGAGACTCAGCACTCAGCTGTAACAAACAATAAAAAACTTCAGAAGATAAATGCTCCAAACCTTATATACAAATATAAACCCACATATATATGACTACCATAACATTCACAGTATTTTCCATTTAGTATACCAATGGCAACATAAACTGTGTTTTTCTGCAGACTGGAAGTTAGACAGCAGGTAATTCAGGAACTACAGTGGGYGTCAGAGTAAACTCCAGCAGGAAGAAAAGACTTCTTTTCTCCATCACTCCATGTTAGTTAACCTGCAAGGAACTATTACAGTTGTTCAGTAACTCATTCCCCAAATAACCTAGAACTTCACGTAAGCTCCACTCACGCAAGTTATGATACAGCTGTAGGCATAACATTAATATTTCACTTAGTAATTCAGTATCCCAGTGCTCAGTAACTGTTTAGACTTCGTACATGAAAAAAGGACATCATGCTGGCTTCTTGAATAAACACTCTTGTGTTGGGTTTGCATGGCAAGGTTTTGGTAGTGAGGGGGCTACAGGAGTGGCTTCTGTGAGAAGCTCCTAGAAGCTTCCCCTGTGTCCGATAGAGCCAATGTCAGACGGCTCCAAGACAGACTCACTGCTGGTCAAGGCTGAGCCCATCAGCAACAGTGGTAGCGCCTCTGCGATAACATATTTAAGAAGAGTAAAGACTGCTGCACAACAGCAACTGCAGCTGAAGAGAGGAGTGAGAATATGTGAGAGAAACAACTCTGCAGACACCAAGGTCAGGGAAGAAGGAGGGGGAGGAGGTGCTCTAGGTGCCGGAGCAGAGATTCCCCTGCAGCCCGGGGTGAAGACCAAGGTGAGGCAGGCTGCCCCCCTGCAGCCCATGGAGGTCCACAGTGGAGCAGATATCCACCTGCAGCCCGTGGAGGACCCCATGCTAGAGCAGATGGAGGCCTGAAGGAGGCTGTGAGCCTGTGGGAAGCCCATGCTGGAGCAGGCTCCTGGCAGTACCTGTGGACCCATGGAGAGAGGTGCACACGCTGGAGCAGGTTTGCTGGCAGGACTTGTGACTCCGTTGGGGACCCACGCTGGAGCAGTCTGTTCCTGAAGGACTGCACCCTGTGGAAGGGACCCACGCTGGAGCAGTTTGTGAAGAACTGCAGCCCATGGGAAGTTCGTGGAGGACCGTCTCCCGTGGGAGGGACCCCACGCTAGAGCAGGGGAAGAGTGTGAGGAGTCTTCCCCCTGAGGAGGAAGGAGCAGCAGAGACAACATGTGATGAACTGACTGCAACCCCTGCTCCCTGTCCCCCTGCGCCGCTCGGGGGGAGGAGGTAGAGAAATTGGGAGTGAAGTTGAGCCTGGGAAGAAGGGAGGGGTGGGGGGAAGGTGTTTTAAGATTTAGTTTTTATTTCTTATTATCCTACTCTGATTTTGATTGGTAATAAATTAAACTAATTTCCCCAAGTCAAGTCTGTTTTGCCCATSATGGTAATTGGTGAATGATMTCTCCCTGTCCTTATCTTGACCCACGAGCCTTTTGTCATATTTTCTCTCCCCTGTCCAGCTGAGGAGGGGAGTGATAGAGTGGCTTTGGTGGGCACCTGGCGTCCAGCCAGGGTCAACCCACCACAACTCTGCTTCTGCCCTAACATCAAGTTTAAATCAACCTGGAAGTCAAATCTTGAGTTAAGCCTAACAAAGGTCCATGCTTTTACACAACAGCTGAAGGGGTAGGAGAGGTGAAGGTTTAAATTTGCTTTCTTACCTCTTCTGCAGGGGCTAGTTCAGTCTTGGTACCTTTGCAGCCATTGGCATTGGCTATGAATGGACTCAGACTTTGTAGGCAGGACAGTTATGTGGGAATTCAGCAAGGTGTGAATTTGAAGCAAAATATATCCAAAATGAACTCCACCTGTATACATTTTTATTCTTCATTTGGTGTGTTTTTCCCTAATCTGTTTAAACGTATTTCCACTCTCTTCTGATATGAGACAAATGGGAAAATGCACTGCTATCTTGCACTGAGTGTCCACACCCAAGCTCACTTCGATATGGACCTTATGTAAATGAGCCCTTGAGTTTAGGGGAAAGGATAGTCTGTTTAGAAGCTTTGAGTTTGAACTGATTGTTATTTCCAGGTCTTGATCCTAGCATCTGAGAGGCCTGAAGGCCATAACTGATACAAGTCCCTCATCTGCAGATTTATGCTCTGTGGCATAAATCAGAATAGTTCATTGAATTTCACGAAAGGACACTGATTTTGCATTGGCTGAGGATTTGATTTCTGCTGAACTTGAGTATTCGTAATGACAAATGTGTTGGGGAAGTGACTCATGAGAATTATCTAGTGGGAATGAAGCTGGTCACCGCACCTTTAAAGCAGAAATGATGGTGACACATGCCGCAGGTTCTGTGATGCAGATAAGCAAGTAAGGGAGATTCAAATGAGACAGCAAATCACTTACATCCTAAACTGGGTACTGAATGCAGGGTTCCAGTGGTGAAAGGGGAATTACGTGTCAAAGTCTGTCCCCTGTGCTCTGTGCTGTAGCTAAATTGTCACTTTAAATACAGAAATCTGATTAAATCTGTACTGTCAAAAGAGTAGCTGAAGGTAGGTAGTTGAAATGAAAAATGCAGACTGTTGGTTGCAGGTTTGTTTGTTTCTTAAGGATTGGAAAAAAAATGGTGTGAAGGAAATAGAGCGCTAAAATTTTAGATGTCCACTGGGGACACTATTACTTGGCAGTTGATATGTTGCTCATCTCCTAGAAATAATTATGTATTCAGGCCCCCTCAGTTAAATTAGCACATTAAGCTTTCTGACTTAGTGTCATAACTGTAAAGCAGGAATCCTGCAAGCCGGTGGCAGGTCTGCCTTTGGGGCTCTGCCCAAATCAAAATCTCTGCAAGTATAATCACAGGACCAGATCTGTTGCCAGTGTTACTTAGCATAGCTCCTCCACAGTCAGCAGGGCTATGCTGGTTTACACCTGTGGAAGAGATACTTTCTCACCATATAGGTCAAATGTAATCCTGCAGGTGCTCAAAGACATGGAGGAGGACACAGGCTGCTGTGCTGGTGTGGGAAYGTGTGTCACTCTCCAGCTGTGGCCTCCTCAGATGCAATGTTCCTTGCAGGGGCTCTTGGAGAGGAGCTGGCACTCATGCACCAAGTAGGACAGCTTGAACAGAGGCCTCTGGGCAGGCTGAGAAGCTCTCTCACTGATCACGGCGTGTGTATCTGGCACTCGGTTGGAGACAGAGTTAATCATATCAAACATGCAGCAGGGAGACGATGCAGATTAGTGCTCCCATTTGACTGAGGGAGTGGGAAACAGTGAAGCTTTGCCATTATGTATTCATCCCCCAACCACTTTAGTGAGAGCAGGGCAAGAGGTTTCTGCTGAATGGCTTCTGGCGGAAGAGCTCTTTCACATCCTGAAACAACAAGAGGGTACAGAAAAACCACCCTGCAGAGCAGTAGCTTTGAGGGCCCTGAGACAGGTTCTGCCAAGTCCCGGTTATCAACAGCCTGCTGCCTCCTCCTCCCCTGGCCTCAGGCAGCCATGGAGGCAGACCCTCCTCCGGGCAGCTGCCACCGAAGGGGAGGAATGTGGGACTGCGACTCCAAGCTGGGAGATGCAAGGCACGTGTGTATGTCCAAGGCATTTTGTATCAGCCAGCCATATTTTTGTGCTGTCAGCCAAGGAAAAGGAGCTCAGTTTGAGGAAAGGGTAGGAGTAGTGAAGAACCAGGCAGTTAGGGGCAGGAGGTAGGAAAAAGTTAGTTCCATTGTAGAAAACATGGCTGGAATGCTGCATGCATTCCTAATCACTCATATCACGTAAAGATGTTCTTGAGAAGAAAAAGAGTCAAGAAGGACTGTGATAAGATAAAAGAGGAATAACGAATCTGTCTCATACAGGGCAACTGAAAGTCTTAGTCTTCCATAGCCTGAAGGCTGAGAGGAGATATGGTATCTTTTTAGAAGTGCATCAGTGGAGAAAACATCAAAGAAGGAGAAGGGTTAAGAATCTGTAAATCGGCTGGGAATTTAAACCTAACCAACAAAGCAGTAAGGTGCCTGCTGTGGGAATAATAGGGACAAAARGAACTTTGCCTTGTCAGAAATGAGGGCCAATAAATATACAATGTGATGCCCACTTTATTAGAGCTCTGTTCGTGAAAACAAAGGAGGCTGTGTAGCTTCCAGCTCATTGTTCCTTCAGAAAGAATCACTGAGAAAAGGTGAGAGGAAACAGATGCATGTTGTAGAACACTGTAGCATTTTCTATAAGACATCAAATAACATGAAACTTCTGAAAAATCTCCAGAGCTGGCACAACTAGTGACATTGCAACCTTACATAGGTGACGTACCTCTGATAATAACCATGGAAGTTTTGCCTATATGAAGAGCATAGAATCAGGTCTGTCCTATTCTGTAATTGGGGGGGAAGGGTGTATTTCAATTGTTTAATTCTTTCTTTGGTTATACAACTGATTGCTGGTTGCAGAGATTAACATATCAAGCCACCTGTGCCACAGTACAGGTTTCTGAGTTGAATAGAAAACCGAGTGCACCAGAGCTTAGGAATCACAGAATACTATTTCCCTGGTGTCTACATTTGCAGCAATAATTTGGATTGAGGAATTGTGCTCTGATCTAAAGATGCTACGTTCATTCCAAGATTTGACAGCCTATCAAATATAGCATCACAATAGATAGGAGACATTTGTTTTCTTTTTAAATCATGTAAGGAGTATAATCGATGGAAGATGAGAAAGGACAGCAAGTTGGGCTTCAGCTTTTTACTAGTGGCCTCAGGGCCTTAGGTTTTAAATGAGCTGTTTTGTGCTAACACCTCTGAGCACTGAGGGTCAGGTGCAGTTTCGGTGTAGTTCAGAGTAACTCTATTGAGGTATGATAGCTTACACCAGCTGAACATACGGCCCACAGTATTTTGGCATTCAGGGCAGGCAGCTCATGCTCACAAGTTAAGGAATTTCTGTATAAAAATTCCATTAGCGCCTGCTCATCGTACAAATCCTGCTAATGCCTCTCTATCCACCTGTGTATTTCTGATGAAGGCTGGACTATGCTGGCAGAATAGCATGTAGCTGTTTCATGTCCTCAAAGTGGGTCGAATCCTCCAGTCTTTACTCCTTTCAGTTCAATAAGGACTGCATCTCAGTAAACTGAAGGATTTGAACTCATTTGAACACATTTCTTTTCTCTCTAATTTCCTTCCATTTACTCACCCTGATCATTACACCAGGATCTCAGACTAGGATTCATTAAACACCATACACAAAAGTTTTAAAGTCCTTTCACTTTGCTGTGTGTCTTGTAAATTTAAAGACCAGCGTTTTCCTTATGTTAGTAAAGAAAGAGATTCTATGCTTTATTCCTTCTTCCTTTTATATATGTCCTCAATATCAATCTTGGTGTTTTTTTCATCACTTCAGGTTTCTTTCCTTCCAGTGACAAATTTTCACTCAGATAACCCTTCATATTCAGGACATTATAATTTCATTTATTCCCAGGAGATGCAGAATCTCTCTTTCATTCTGTGGGTGACCCGGATGCTACATTTCCATTGTCCCCTTTATTCTGTCTCTGTAAGTGTCCGGACTCATCCCAGTGTATTTGTCAGCAATTTGCCAGCATATGCTTAGGTGGTCACTCTCACTAAAAGGCTTTTCTTGTCAATCTCAGAAATTCTAATGAAATCCCACCATGTAGGGGAGGATTTAAAACAGTAGAAAGAGAGGAAAGAGTGTGGCTTTCTTTCTCATGCATACTACGGGTTCTGTGGGGAGACAGCTCTCCATCTGCAGGACAAACACTAAAGATCCACTTTCACCTGACAAAAAGGTAACTCATGGCTATGCTGCAGTTGGTGCTCTTTATCTCAGGTGCTGCAGCCGAAACCTACAATTATTTCCCTTTCTCTGCTTGCCACAGAAACACAGATGCACTTTTGCAGAGATGGGACTCAGTCATCACTGGAGGAGGAAGGAGGCTTTATCTGGGTTGCCAGGAGTATGGCACAGTAGTGGGAAGTAAAACTGATCTATCTTACCAACACTTTATTAGTGCAGTTCCAACAGCATCTTGCTGCAGAGGGAATAATATGCTTCATACATTAATAAAGTTGGAGATATTAAGAGCTCAGCATTTATCATTTAGAGTGTCACTTGACATTCTAAATACAGGAGGATATTGTGGTTATTGCAAGTAGTGGGGTGTTGGTTAAAGAATTTTAATGGTGCCTATTATAATGGAGAAAAAGCAGTGAGCCACTTTTTTCATGCATAAAACAAGTGGGGTGCCTGATAGTTTCCACATTGGACTCAGCTTTTGGAAAGAAAGATCTAGTGAAAAATGCTCATACTGAAATATACAAAGTCCAAAATCTTCTACCTTATATTCAGCTGCTATAACTTCTTCTAATGAGAATCTCTGAGGCGTGAGAATATGTCGAGAGACTTCAATCTTGCACTTGAAAAGATAGCTCCCTCAGAAAAATTCTGGAATGAATCTTAACTCTCAAACAAGCCAGTCTTTACATTTTTCAGTACAATGTTTGCAATAAATCAAACATTTTCATTTTAAAACTGTAATCAGCTAAATCGTGAAGGGAATTCATTTATAAAAAAGCCAAAGTATAAAAAATTATCTGTCTCCTAGCTCTCCAGCTTAATATCTTCAATAAGTCAGAAGTCCTTGTATGAATCCAGAAAAATAGAAAAGAATATATTCCTGTTAGCATTTTGCACAGGAGACATTTTTCCATGGGAGTATCTGCAAGGTGACTACCTCCTGTAGAGTTTCATGTCTCATTTACCAAGGCCTTGGAAATAAATTAGGAGAAAGATGTTTTCTGCCACTCCATTTACGTGTGTAATGATTTTTGTTGTCTTAGCACAATCCTTATATTTACACATATGTAAAATGCTTAAAGCACTCTGTCAAGCTTTCTGGTTTTGCTGAAGTGAGGTTTAAGCATGGAGCAAGGAACTGCAGGTCAGAAGATGTACACAGAGTAAGTTGGAGGACAAAGATGGCAGGTTCAGTCATATGTACTGTGAATCCCTGACATGTGTTGCAGGTCTTCAGATGACTCATCTTGTATCTCTATCAGTAGCTCAGGATCAACAGCAAGTTACATCTTCTGAGAATCTGCTTACTGCACATTTTGGATCCCTTAACTGAAAAGAAAGGGATTTTCAGTGGGCATCATGGACCTTGATACAGCTTTTCATTGAGACTGACTGTGCCCTGTTCCCTGGTTGTTTACAGAGAGCAGAAGCTGTTGCAAATGGTGTGGGTCACAAATTATGTTGGCCACTTCTATGTTTTTTAGTTAGTCAGTAAACCTATGGGATAATCAGATAGGAACACAGCTCTGTTTAAAAAAATCAAGAAATTTTATTAGGGGAGGGCTGGCTGAACACTGGGGGTTCGCAAACGTTTTGAGTTTACAACAGAAACTAGAAATAGTTTTGAAAACAGACCTCTGAAACTTACTCTCCAAAATGTTGAGGAAATTTTGATGGGGACCTGACAACCTCTACTCCTATCTATTTTAAATGCAACTATTCCAGTCACAGGAGAGATTCTGTTTTTACAGCTATGTAAAATATGGCAGTTGCAGTCAGTATTAAACCTGCAGCCAATTTGCATTCCGGTATCTTCTCTGAAGTATATATTGACAGCTGCAGAGTACTTATAGAAACGACAACATTCAAGAAATCTCGAAGAGGATGATGTGCAGAGTAATCAAAATGACTGACCTGACATTAGACCCAAAATCAAGATATCTCAACTTTTCTTAACTGGTTCTATCCATCTTAAATTGATGTATTTTAATATCAGATACTTGAGTTATAAACTTCATTTTAGTACTAGGCTCCATTTAAATAATCTCCTCTACTTTAGAAGACCCTTAAAGATATATGCATGTTTAAGGAAAGTTGTGATTGTGTTGAACTTCAGTTTAAACAAATCTCAGAAGTAAAGCCAAAGCCCCCCCAAAAAAGGGGGGGGGGGGGGGGAGAAAAAAAGAAAAAAGAGAGAGAGAGAAAGAAAGGGGTGTTTTCTAACAAAAAGGATAGATATGATTCCTATATGACAATATCACTTTTTCCTTCCTTTCTTGTAAAATCTGCTGAGTTGAACTATGGAAATGAATAGTTAAGAATACCACCCTTGTGCTAGTACTCAAACAAATATAGGGCTTAGGTGATCTTGCGATTAGTTTGTTTAAGCAAAGTGGAGGCAAGAAAATTTACAAGCAAAATGCAAACCTTTGACAACAGAAGTGGAAATCTGCTCAACTCAGTCCTTATTTTCTAGGGGGCAAAAGGTGTGGCTAAGAAGAGAGAGGAATGGCTAAGGACACATTTGGCATTCTAAGATATTGCAACATCTCTCTAGGATGACTGATGTTATTTATTGGACAAATAACAAATTGAATGAAAATACAATAATGTTAATTTCATGAAGTAAAACAATTTCATTTAGTTATTGGACCAAAGAGTGAAAGAATTACTCCGTATAATAGGAATACCTGTAGGTATATCATCTAACTTGTAGGAGATTCTAAAATTAAATCTTTACCCTAAATCAGACAAATTAGAAACCTGAACTTTTGTTCCTGATATTTAATATAGTATACAGATGGCTCTGGAGGGCAGAAAGCAAAATCTGTCTCAGACTTTTTCCCAAAAAAGGATAAACCAGTACATTCTACGCTGGATCTGAGAGTGCCTTATAATCCTCCTCATCATCTTTCACTAATTGGTACTGGTTTTCAGCCAATGCTACCTTTCATAGTAACTGGCAAACAGCCCATTGTAATTGAACAGCCCTGAATTTTATTAATAACACAGTCACCACTTTATTCACACGTCCCCAAGTTTCTCCACACCCATATGCTCCCTCTCCCCCACCCATGGCTAGCTTACCTTTTCAGACAAAATGGACAAAACATCAACAGCAAATTAATTAAGTTATTTACTTTTACTATTATTTACATCAGATGTGAAAGGGGTCCAAATTTCATTAAGGAGAGTATGCAATTTCATGGTATTCTGCTTGGATACCTTCAACAGGCTTAAAGAAATGCACAAACAACTATCAGTTTGATAACTGTAATGATTTCAAGTCTACCAAAACAAATACAGATTTGTGATTTTCTAACCAATACATTTATTCCATGATGAACAATCTTATATGAACACCTGATTATAGAGCTCGCTCTGTTCATTGTCAATTGTGCAGTCCTTGAAATAGTAGTACTATGATGAAATAAACTCCTTCCACTGGAATTAAATGCTGCCTTTGTGCATCTTTGATCCTGATTCAAAATGTGATGCTCATACTATTTATATTACTACTGTAGAAGGACTGGAGCAAAGATGGGTGAATATTGCAGAAGAATATTCACAAAAAATCCATTCCTACAAAAATAATAATAAAAAAAAAAAACAACCAAAAATCACTTTGATGATATTAGGAACCTTTTTAATATATTCTTTAGAAACAGCTGTTTGCAAAAATGATGTGGAAAGCAGAGTTGTATGTACTCRTTGATGTAGGCTCCCCCATACAAACTGGTTAATGTGCAGCTCACGTCACAACTTTAGAACATGTTTAAATCCATTTCTTCTCAATGATTATGTGTGACTGCATGCTTTACTTTATATAATGCAACAAATATTGCATTATCACAAACAGAAAGTTACACAAATGCTTAGGAGCTTTGCTGAATCAGGTGCAAGACTTTATTGCTACACAGGGTTAAGCCAGAGCTGTGGAAGATTCCTCCTCCCTAGCTAAAAGGATCCTATAACACAAGCCATTAAGTAACACTTTGAACCACAGTACATTTATTGAATCATGTTCAGATAAATTTGAGCGGTGTTTCTTTTTAAATATCACAGAAGAAGAAAGTCAGTGCTCTTGTAGAAATAATACATCATTATAGATAGCTTAAAAATTATGTGAAAAATCACACAGAACTGAGGGTATAACTCATCCCATTCTGATAGTGGGCGAACTGTCCTTTAGCACAGAGATTATAGCCTTAAAGAAAAATGCAACAGAACATGCAATGGTACTAGTCAAAGGCACATTTTTCCATGGCATCCTGAAAGAACAATAATTAGCAATCAATAAGCACATGTCATACATTTGGTAAAAAAAGGTTCAAATAAACAAAACAATGCTTGAAATGGTCTTTTCTAAACTCGACAAAAATATAACCCTTTAAATGACAACAAAGAGATCTCAACCTTGTATTAACAAATATATTTGTCTGCTTGTCTTTCCACTACTGACCTCTTGTACTGAACAGTTACAGAGCAGTAAAATGAACCAAAATTTTGTTGGCAGCATTCAGAAGAGTTTCGGTTCCACAGTGCATGCACAGTGCAAATTGAACAATGCAGATTAATATAAACCAATTTAAGAATTTACAGACAATGAATATGTGCCAAATGATGCAATAATCTATTTTACTTATTGGAAAGAAAAGAAGTAATGAAAAAATACTGCTTTCATTATGTCTTTTGAAAACTACTAATGCGTTATTTCCTTTCGTGTTATTTGAATAATGTTTTTTTCTTTAATTCAGGAAGCTAAAGAATGCCCATAGACTGTGTATGAGCAAAAAGCCACATGTCTGGTGTGGGAATAGATACAAAATAGTGTCTTGCTTAGCATGTCTGACTTGTTTGTGTTTGAATACGACTTTTCCATAAGGGTGGACCGAGTGGTCAGGGAAACTCGGAATCTATTATTTGTTCTGGCATAGGAACTGGGAAATGCATGTAGCGCTAACTCTACACAAGAACTTTGCTATCTCCTACCTCAGCTTTACCCTCAGAGTACCTACCCTCAAGGTAGAGTATCTCACACCTATGACCCTCAGTCCAGAGTTGAATGAAAGCTTAGCAAAGGCTTTGGGGAGGCCCATTTCTTCTTCAAGCACCTCCAGGGCCAGCCACACTGCATGGGCAGATCATGGTCCCATCGTACCTTTGACCTTCCTATCTCCGTTCGCTTTTTGTACATCTGGAGGTCTTCCCACCAGCACAGCTCTGAGGAGTGTGGATCACTCCTGTAGAGGCTGTCAAGTGTCTGATATTGCCAGGTACAGGCTTTGTGTCTGTCCTGCTCTGAACAAAGGCATACCTTGTGAGGATTTCTCACAACAAACAGCACTGTCAAACTGCACCACTCTTGGACTCATTAGAAATGCCGTACATAACAGCCGCCCAGCCCCAGGATCCTGCTGGGACAACCTCAGTGAGCAGCAGGGAGTGAGCAGAGTAAGAGTTATACTCCCCACGTACTCTCCCAGACTCCATGACTTGCTGCTCAAAGAGGGCCTGAGTTAGGGGTGGTGTCTTTGGCTACATCAATACTTGTTAACAGTCGTTGAGTCCGCATGCCGGGTGACAGCACTTGTCCATAAAGCTGGGCTTTCTCTCCCTCCAGAGCAGGAGGGCAGCTTCCAAGCTGCTTGTCAGCAACACATCTTCTCCATGTCAGTTCTTGCACTATGCCCAGGCATTGCCTGGGGCAGGGCTAGTTTTCTCACTTCTAAGCTGTGCTGGGGTCCAAGTTAACAATTTGACAGTGTGGGCTGTCTCATGCTGGTACTCAAATCTGAGTTCCGTCTCTCTGTTTAGTTTACTACTGCAGAGAAAAACATAGTGTTTAATAGCCCGCAAATAGATTTATCTTCCTGGTATTTGTCTAAATGCACTTTGAACACATGTAAATTTGTAGTTTCCAGAATTGATGGGAGGTTTACAGTCAGTTTCAGTGAGAAAAGAGTCAAACCAATGCCGAGTGTTTTCAAATCCCACCATTCATCTTCTTGAAATGTTAAAGAACTCAAGCTCTGTACTGCAGATTGTTTATTCAGCCTTTTATTACACATGTGAGAGAATAAACAATACCTGATAATATTGTATTAGTTAATAACTCAGTACTGATATGTATGGTAAACGAAATTTAAAAAAAATATAAGCCCAACAGTTGCTATGAAAAGACTATGTAAACATGTATAGGTTTTTACTAATTATAGAAGACAACAGTATGTTAATTTGTCACATGCCATCAGCAGATTGATATCTTATGGGAAAATATTGAAATTCATACAGCACATGATATTTTACAGATAATTATATAAACATTAAGCAGATTGGCTTAGATTTTAAAGCATTTTGCTATATCATTTACCATATTTTACACTAAATGAATAGTCATATAATATTTAAAAGATGCCAGCTGCAATCTGAAATCTGTTAAATAATTACATAAATATTATCTATTAATTATTTCAGTTAAGTAAAGCATGCAAAATGCCATTTCATGAATTAGTACCATGGATTTAATATTTTTCCTATATGTTTGCCCCCCGGAACAACATGACTTAGTGAAAGCATTCGTTTTCTAAAATGTGAGACTGCCTTTGTTGTGACAGCTGCCACATTAGCGTAACAGTACAAGAATGAACTTAAACATGTGTTCAAATATTTGAACAGTCCCAGCAAAATAAATAGGATATCTTTGTGCCTGAAGTTAAGTTGATGCCCAAGTGCTTTGCTTGATCTCAGCCTACAGATTGACAATTCAATTAAAATTATTTACATCAGAAAACCCAAAGGTTCAGTGTCTTGACACTAGCTGAGGAAGGTGTGCTTGAAGAAAACTCTTACAGGTAGTGATATGCATCTAGAATAGTCTCCTAGCTTCCACCAGTCCGTAGCCAAGAGAATTCCTCAACAAGAGATGTGTCTTTGCAATAAATTGTCATTGATGGGTTTCTGTACCATTGACTTATCTGGTCATTTTTGGAACCTGCATAAACTTCTACCTTCACTTAATAAAAGAAAAGGAGGAGGAGAATGATATCCATTTTACATTCTTAAAAAAAAAAACATAGTCTTGAAGGTATTAATCAAGTTGTAAAATCTTGGGGGTTATGTTGTATTCAAAACATTACATCAAAAGACAGTAAGAACAAAATTATACAGCAGAAGGAATATTATGCTATGAGCTTATGCTGTCCTTATTTTTCAGCAGTATTCTTTTTATCTCTCTGTCTAGTTTTCCTACTCTCCTTTCTTCTCCCAACCACATTCTCTTTTTCACCTCTATTTCAACACTCTGTTGTCCCCATCCTCCATCCTTTCCTGCTTTGGATTACTCAGCCATCTTCAGGCTTTTTTCATGGTTGCTGATCTCTACTTCTCTTGCTTCCTTGCAGTCCAAATGGTTTCTAGTTTTGGTTAATACACTTCCTTGAAATAGAATTAATGCCTTAGCTGTACCTTTAAGGTATATTTTTCACACCGAACACCTCAGGTAATGGGGAACTTAAGACCTAAAGTTCAGACTGTTCCCAATTTCAGTTAATATCAGTGATGAGTATTTTCATACATGTATGATCCTTTTTCAGTTTAAAGATCCTTTTTAAGGTCAGCAAAACAGAGCATATGATGGAGTTTCACTGCTGTAGATCAAGGGAGATATCTGCATCATGATTCCCATAAAATGTGTGGTTCATGGCGAAGTCTGGAACCATCTGTCAGGCAGGAGACCTGAAAACACTGAAAAGGAGAGAGGACAGGACCTCTCTGGACAACCCTTAAAAACTCAGATATAAAAAAAAGGATGCTGAAACTGGTTAGTAAGTCATCTTTCACTGTTTTCTTAATAATAGGAATGGAAGCACAATGAGCAGAATGTCAAAGAGTATTTTTATGGGCCCTACTAATGCCAGAAGTACTAATTTCTTGCTCTTCTGTTGCATATTTAATAATAATAGAAAGGATTAAGCCACAGAGGYTTAATGCAATCTAGCTGTTGCTACAATCATTGGTGCCCCAAGCACTGGCTCATTGTACTGTTTACTGGGAGATACAGCCACTTACTTACGCAGGCTTGCCTAGAGGTCACTTTCCCAGAAAGCATTTGCAAGATCTGATCTAACTCTAGGTAGCTGCATTTATTCCTGCTGGTATGCAGGCAGGCCAAGTGTGCTATAATTTATCATGAATAAAGAATTAATTGAGGAAGTTACAAATGCATAAAAGAACAGCTGTTTTGTTGCTGAAAGCAATGCATTAGTGCATGCATGGTACTATAAAGCCTGGTGCTGATTAACTGTTCAACTTTTCTACAGTATTTTTTTTTTTGCTTTATGTTAATTGTCATCTATTTCAGTCACAACTTGTGTGGGATTTCCTTTCAGCAGTGAACTTATCGCAAATAAACAAGTAATAATTAAGTTATTAATGGGCATGTTGATCACTGCAGACTGGGAAACTAAATGAAATAAAAGCTCAGAACTGTTGCCTTCCCTCAATGGCTATTAGATTTTGACAAGAAAGGGTTTGCAGGAAGATTATTTAGATACAGAGAAACCATAAYCTTTTCAATTAACCCTGTCTTCTGGAGCTGTTAAGACCACATTTGCATAGCTCCATGGAGGCCTGAAGCTTCCACCTGTTTTGAGAAAACTTTCCCTTCTTTCCGTCATAGTATGTGAATAATTTGTAAGTAGCACTTCCAGTAACACAGAAATGGGGTGGGTTGGATTATTCTTTCAGCAAGCAATTTGCCTTTCCCTGGATCAGGAAGACACCTGCTCCTACAAAGAACAATGCTGTGTCAGCACACCTAAACCAGTACCTAAACTGCTTCTGGTTACTCAGGCATTAAAAAAGAAAAGGAAACTGGATAAGCAGGTTTTGGCCTGGCGCAATTTGCTTCAGTTGCATCTTCTTCACATCCCCAGACAAATTGCTTCATTTTGAATGTAACTGGAAAGAAATAGGAGAATATAAGGGTAACTGAGAGGAGCTGAAAGGCCACAACTATATGCAGCTGTACTGTGCGTGGTATTGCTAGGTAAGTACTTCTGTTATTTAGAGCAGCTTTGCTTGCTTCATGGGTAGATGATACATATTGAACAAGCAAACCTCAGTTCAGGGAATTTGGCTTATTTACTGTTTTTTAGAACTTGGGCAGCCCATTGTTCATTTATGTTATGAGTAAATTGCTCTGTTGACAACAACTCTCACACAGTGAGTCATCTCACCCCACCTTAATGTCTTCAGTGTAGGCATCTGTCATGGTTTAACCCCAGCCAGCAACTAAGCACCACGCAGCCGCTCGCTCACTCCCCCCTGGTGGGATGGGGGAGAGAATCGGAAGGGTAAAAGTGAGAAAACTCATGGGTTGAGATAAAGACAGTTTAATAGGTAAAGCAAAAGCCGCGCACGCAAGCAAAGCAAAACA
>JAYKAV010002519.1:57010-214430 GCA_035582835.1 Phoebastria nigripes | reverse complement strand
TTCCCCCAGCTTTTATATACTGAGCATGACGTCACATGGTATGGAATACCCCATTGGCCAGTTGGGCTAGCTGTCCYGGCTATGCTCCCTCCCAGCTTCTTGCACACCTGGCAGAGCATGGGAAGCTGAAAAGTCCTTGACTAGTAGACTACTTAGCAACAACTAAAAACATCAGTGTGTTATCAACATTATTCTCACACTAAATCCAAAACATAGCACTATACCAACTACTAGGAAAAAAAAAATTAACTCTATCCCAGCTGAAACCAGGACAGCATCTAAATCAGAGCTGGTGATGTACATTTTCTTACCATCAATTAAGAAAAATGGGCACTGACAGGTGTGATTCTACTGCCCCTAATGAGGTCAGATGAATCCTAGAAGAGGCCATTTCTCTCTCTTGACTAAAAAAACAATTGAGGGTGAATAACTTAGCAAAGAGTTAATCTACATTGTAGATATCTGAAATAAGGGAGGATGAATCAGGTTCCAACCATGGGGTTTTTCTTAAAACACAATGCAACTCCATTTCTCCCAGAAAGATGGTCAAAAATGCCAGACAAATACAGTATATCTACTATTTGTCGAGGAGATCAGAGCTGTGAGATGAGAGAAAAGTCAACTGTAAAAAAGATGCCTTTAGGTTTTGTTTTCTATTGTTCTTGCCATGTTTCAAATCAGTATTCAGTGTTAAACATCAGTTGAGAACAAATCGTGCCTTGCAAGTCTCTACCAGGCTTGAGAGGCGTCCACAGAGAGCTCCACAATCTGAGCTCAACCCATCTCAAATGGGCAATACAGCTGTAGAAAGAGCGTTTGGCAGACTTTCAAATATCTTTTGAACAAGCTCCTTTATGCTCATGCACTCATTTTTTCTGTTCAAAGCTCATCATGAAAACTAATCCTGAAAGCAGCCAATATTTGCATTGATTCAGTTGTTTTATTTGAGAATGAGAGCAGTCAAGGAGAAAAAAAGACTTTCTATGCCTACAACAAAATTAGCATCTTCAGCGTCTGAGAGAAAACTTCAAAGGCACCCATGCTCCAGCGCTATCAGAGAATCTCTGACTTATGGTCCTACAATGTTGTTTAAAGGCTTCATCCAAAGCTCACTGCAACTGAATGAGTTTTCCCAGGGATGTCCACAGGTTTTGAATAAGGACCTGAGATCATGTTCCTAATCACATTTTGCTTTGAGAATTTAGTCTGTCATTTTCTAGTCTTGCAGGGTCTCTTTTGGTTTACTACAGAAGTTAACACTAAGCTCATAGTTTTTAAGGAGCTATACAGTGAATCAGTTGTGGGAAATGGCTGAGGAACATAAAAAAAGGCAGAAAGTGTGATAGCTTAGTATCTTCATGTGGCCAGCTGTTTCCTTCTAATTTGATGCTTTTCTGTGCTTTTAGACCCTAGCTCAGAAAAGTGCAAATTCATGACCTGGCATCTGTGAGTTATTTTGTTAAAGTCAGGGGATCCTTAATCAATTGAAAAAGGAGTTTAAGCAAAGATCACGTAACAATCCACAGTGATAATCTTCCATAAACCTCAACTAGGTAGAATCGCATCGTCCCACTATTATCCAAAATGCCACCCTCCAAAATGTATGATTAGGTCTAACACCACACTTGTTGCATAATCGGTCTTGGCAAATCAGGTCCAAATTAGGTTCGCAAGATTTCATAGTACCTTTTCCTTTCTTTCCTCTGACCAATCAACAGTTACTAAGTCTGTGACTCCCTGGTAATGTTGATAACTAATTTAAACTTCAAATGCAGGTTTAGGCAATATATTTGACTATCCGGTAGTTTTCTGGCTAAGATCTTACCTAATATATGCAAGGTGTTGCATATATTGCAGCAGTGTCGAGAAACTTGGAAAATATGATGCTTCATGGAAACGATTTAAAGATTGGCATCTTCAGAAGAAAATAGGCAATAWTTTTTGTGTCTAGATGCAAACCCTGTACTAAAGAATTGGAAAATAGTCCTAGATTTAATGGTCCATAAACATGGGGTGGCTCTAACTTACAAGTTTCATTGGCTGTGAATCTATCCATGAAGCCATGGAGTGAGTTGGATGGTAAAAGAGTTTGGGGGGGAAAAAAAGAAAGAAAGATTTTTGATAGTTTTGTGGAGTATTATCCATTTTTTTTAAAACTCTTTATAGCAAGCTCCTATCCATCTAAACTATGACTAAGTCACATTTGGAAACTGTTGAACTGGATGTTTTTCAGAAGTTCATTAGCATATACCTAATATATTGTCCTGTAGAATAATCTATGTGATTTGGCAAGCAAAATATTTTCCTAAAATTCCACTTTATAGCAGTGCATCTCCTCTAATCACTGCAGAAGAAACTCACCTGCAAAGCTTCTACGAAGGTAGCCAGAGCTAAACTTGAAGCATTCCCCCATGCTTCATCTAAGGGGCAGGACACACACTGAGACTGCTCTGTGGGAGCATGCATAAAGCAATTGGAAGATTAGAACTGCTCTCCTAAGGAGCTATTTCTTCTCTCATTTTACACACCCTAAGTTAAAGGTATCCTCAGTTTCCCCTTGCTTTGGAAGAATGTCCAGGAAAACTTAAGGTGCTGAGGTACTTCGTACGTGTAACAGATTTACTCATTAGACATACCTGACCATCACATTT
Source organism: Phoebastria nigripes (assembly GCA_035582835.1). Lineage (NCBI taxonomy): Eukaryota > Metazoa > Chordata > Aves > Procellariiformes > Diomedeidae > Phoebastria > Phoebastria nigripes. The sequence continues at coordinate 211,779 of JAYKAV010002519.1, read as the reverse complement.
CATACTCAGAGATTCCTATTGCTTTATACAGGATTTGGTCCAGGGTTTCATTTAGGGTGTGCTGCTTTGTCTATCTTTCTCTCTCTTTTTGTCCCAGTTCACTGACATGCCAAGATTTGTCGTTGATTAGATGAGGGAACAGGGTTGGCATGAACAGTTCCTTCCAGCAGGGTCACTCATTTATTAGACTCTGACCCTGTTCATTAATTCTCTTTCATGGTGGAATACATCAAATACTTTCTGTTCCTTGTTATAATAGAGACTATATGCATTTTCATAAAACCTTCAGGCGGTATCTCGGTGAAATATAAAATGATGGCAAGACACTGATGATATATATATATATATATTACAATGATACAACCCAAAGATAAACTGGCAATGTGATGCTATCTCACATTAGCCATTTTCTCAGAACATTGGCTAAGCAGTGGTTATAGCAGAAACGGAGTGTGTTCAGAGCAGGGTAACAAAGAGGGGAGAAACACAAAGAAATTCCTTCATACCACAGGCATGAAGAGATCAGGTTTGTTTAGTGTAGACAGAGGCACCATTCTCCCTCCATTCCCAGGAAGTAATGCTGTAAGACTGAATTAAAAACCATAAAATTTACTGAGGTGATTACAGGAGAGAGAGGCATTGGTTTTATTTAGAGTACACCTAAGTCCTATTTACAAAGCTTTTTCCACAACCAGAATGTACAGTCCTGAAGTTTTTCACATGATCCTATAACCCATGAAAGTTAAAAATAAGGAAGGAAATATCACAAGTATCATTTTAAAATCACAAGGGACCGAAACACTGGAAGAGTAAATGTATCTCTAAAAGAAGAGAAGGGGAAAAATAGTCAAATGAGATTCCACTTAACCTTTCTTGTAATGCATGAAGCAGGCATAAAATGGAAAGGTTATTCAAAATGCACAAATAAAATTCCTTTCACAAGAGATATCTTTAACTCACAGGACTCATGACCACTTCAAATCATTGTATGCAAGGGATTGATTAAGTTCACAAAAGAATTAGCCATCTATAGAGAAAATGAACATCTACAGCTACAATGTATTTTAAAGTAAATACAGATTTATTCAGTTAGTTAAAGAGGCAGATGGTTATCCATGTTTCAGCACAGCCTCTCAATATTAAGACTTAGGATAAAACTTGGCCTACGAGTGAGCATATACATGGTAAATGCTGAAAAAATAATCTTATTTTAGTATTCAGATGTGTGGCTTCAGCACTGTATCTGCGTTCATTCATTCTGTATGGTATGAGAGGAGCAGATGCCCTGAGTAGAATGATCACAAATGGAAAGTAGGGATATATTTGGGTCGTGACTTGTTGAAAAGGTAAAGTCCTGAGTAAGAGATGCCAGTTCCATACAATATGGAGGTATCATTGGCTTCAAACAAAAAGTATAACCATGGTGCTTCAGTCAGGCTAATAAGCTGTGCAGAAAAATGTCCAGGCTAATTAACTTTGGCAGAGTGCTGTTTGAATGTAACCACACTGCTCTGGGAGCCTAGTTAGTGTCTCTGTACTAAGTACATGTAAGATCTGCATAATATTTATGATTCATCATTAGCCTTTCCTACTATCTGGTTGCCAAGAACTTGTCTGTTTAGGGAATTTGTTTCACTGCTGTAAGTAAGTGTGTGTATTGTGGTATGTAGGATCCAGAGGTTCCCATTACAGATGACAGGTTGATCTGCTCTACACCAGGATCTTTCAAAGTGTGGTCTGATCAACCAGGCCAACTCTAGACCAACTCTGAAAGATCCATGAAAGACAATGAGGAAAATCAGTTTAATATCTACTCATAGCTACAAAAATCTAAGAAATTTGTAAGGCATCTTCATTGGCAGTCTTCTAGGGAGCCAGTTAAATCTGAAAAAGGTTGAAATGTCCTTCTCTGGATTTCACATCTTCCCATTTGGAAGCTGAACTTCTTTCAAACTTTCAGCACTCCTTCATTCTTGGAATATATTGCTGTAGTGATAGGCCAGTGGCAGAAGTAATTCTTCAAAACAACCATTATAGTAYGTAACATAGATGACAGTGCAATTTAAGCTGTGAATATTCTTTTTCTTCCTGTAGTGAATCTGTGGTGTAGATAATGGGTAGTTTTGTCACTGCCAGACAAGTGGTTTCCCCTCTAGGAGATCTCTCTCTGCACTCAGAAATTCATTCTTTGAATTACTTTCTTCTTGTGGGGTGAACCCTAGTAAAACTGAAATGTCAAACGCTAGCAAGGAGAGATGGTATTTTATCAGGCACTTACATCACAGTGACTGAGTAAAACTGAATCAAGTATATTATTCACTGAAATGCAGATTGTTGGCAACTTGCTATTAAGAAAGGCTAAAGATGAATCATAAATGTTAAACAGATCTTACAGCTACCCACAAGCTACTGCAAAGACAGCAACAGACTGGTAGACAAGAGCTGGAAAAGACCTATTTGGGCATGCACGTCAGCTTTCTGCCAGTGCAAAACTGTTCTCTACATTGCAAAGGCTAAAGAGGTAAAATTTTAAGGGGAGATAATGGTTTACCTAGACCATGTGACAACAACAGAAGTATTACATTCATTTGTAAGGTCTCTGTCTAGGCTAATTGTATGTCTCAGTGCAGTGATCTGGTTTTATTTGAGGCAAGTTCTAATAAGGCTACCATCAATGGAGCTCCATAGAAATGCTAAGGCAAGGGAAGTTATTGCTTGGAAGTGAGAAAATCTAAATGTTTCGAGAATTACTTTTTTCAAGCAAACAAAAGAAAGAGGTGTGCAGCACTGTGGCCATGTTCCTGTCACCTTCCTAGTAAGCTGCACGGTGTAGGCATCTAAAGGCCATGACTTTGAGGTGACCCTGCCATGCTTATTGTTCAGAACTGCCAGGTATTCCAGTTATCCTGGTTTCCTTGATAAATAAGCAGGAACTGGTCAGCCTTGGAGATGCTTGGCTATTGGAACCCATAATACAGACATTGTGCCCAGGAAACAGGCCTTACCCCAAAGATGCTCAAAATGTTTATTCGTGATCTCTTTSATAAACATGCAATAGTTTCTGATACATTTCCAGACAAATCCAGGAGCTGGTGGGCTGGTAACTAGAAATAATATTCTTATTTTTCAAATGGTCTGAGTCACAAGTTAAATCCAGCCATTTTAATGACATTTTAATCCAGCAACCTCCAAGATAATGTCCTGGGAAACCAAGAACTTGGGTTAGAGCAAGAGGATGAGTCTTTCTTGGAAAGCAGGAATTCATAGAAGAGCTTAGACACCTCAACATGATCACTTTGTATATTTCTATGGCAAGAAAGGCTAATGATACCTTTTCATTTATGTAAAGGGGGAAGATGAAGTAGAACTGAGAAGGACAGAAGTCATCTGATSAAACCCAAGTCATGCAGAAGTCAGGGATCAAGCCTAAGCTAGTCAGCTTGGTTCACAATAAGTGGAGAAAGGTAGACGCTTCTAGAGGGGCAAACTCAGCATACAAAAATTGTATATACTGACTTATTGGAAGCTGCCAAGGACTAAAGAGGGAACCAAAACAATTATTGTACACAAGGGTGCTAAAGCCAGTGGATTCTACCAAAAGGTCCTGAAGTATATAGTCTCTACATGTGGTTTTTGTAAGACCAAAACTATAACAGGACCATGAGCTGTTTTTTCATACTTCAGGGAGAATATGGAAATACAGCTTCAAAAAGTGACAGAAGGTGTAAAGCAGCCCCCATGTGGCATAGGAAGCATGGTGAGCATTTTAGCTTACCAAACAAGAAAGTAAATTTGATAAGGTTTGTGGCTGTATATGAGAAAGATAATTGAAAATTGGTAGATGTAGAACTTCTAGACTCACTGGACTTAGCAGCTTCTGTCACTGTAAGTCAAAATTTTAAAAAACTGTAACATTGATATTTCTTAGTTTTGAGGCACGTCTCTCAGGCAAGCACGAAATAATTTGTTAGGACAGACAATAAGACTTACCACAATCTGAAGTACTAAAACAAGCATAATCCATTTAAAGATATTCTTCAGTCAAATCTGGGAGAAGTCCTGTGATCTGTGTCAAACTATAAGACAAAGCTGTTCCTTCTAACCATAGAGTCTGTGGGGGGGTCCTGCACATTTGTGTTCTTTTATAGGACCTGGAAGGAACTGCATTCCCTTAGCAAGCTCGTACCTCTTCCACAGTCCTTTTTCAGGGCTTCAGATAGGTACTTCCATGTGGGAAGATGTGTTTTTTCCTGAGAATATACAGCTAGGTGAATATTTTCTACTTTGTTTTATTCTACTGTCTTCAAGGTGAGTAGTCACAGCGGTAAGACTACTGTACTTTGAAGACTTGTACAGTAGGAGATAATGTAATATTTAACATCATCTGGGTTAAATGTTCAGATGAAGATACAGATTGTGATCCAGCAAAGGAATTTCCCTGGGTCAGACTGGCAGGGAGTTTGCTTTTGTGTATACTTTGTCTGCAGCCAGGGAGTCATTCATTAAGCTCACCTGTTGTCCATTACCATCTCTATCCTGTGATGGAGCTGCCAATTATACAGACTTCCTGCAGACATCCAAGTTCTTTTCGAAGTGTTATGTGGGATGCATCAGAAGCTCTTATGTGAGACGCATCAGAATCGCTGGTTTCAGAGTTGCCAGAGGAGGCAGGTCTGTCACTGTATTTTAGATTTCTAATCCAGCATATCTGTAGAGAGAGAAAATATGACTGAGGCCACATCCAAAAAGGATTTTGTAGTCTATCAAAAGTACATGGTACTGCAGTTTCACTCCTGGGTGAAATATAATGCTCTTGACAGCTCAAGCTAGATCACCTGACTGTTCTTTCTATCCTTAGATTCTGGCTAAAAATTCAAGGCAGAAAAGCTCTGTTCTTAGAGCTTCTATAAACATTTTCTGGAATGGAACTTTGCTCATTCTGTAGCCTTGCAGGTCTGTTTGGTGGGATTATGGAATGATAGATATAGAAGATATTAGGCTGCAATCCTTCAAAATTTTTAGCCATTGTCATAAATTTTAAGGGTAAACATAGCAATAGGGCAAGGAATAAGCACTGCTGGGCTTGTCTCTTTGACACATTAGGGAATACAGAGCAAGAAATTAAAAATGAAAGCCAGAACCAGTTAGAAGAAGATTCATTCTTTTCGGATCAATATGTAACTCCATTTTAAATGCCTTGGTCTCAATAGAATGCATTTTGCAATGTATTACCTCAATAAATACTATTGGTGGTATGAGTATGCAGCTTTTGGGGATTCGTTCTCTTATCTGCAACAACTTGATTTTTGATGCATGTATTGAATATTTTTATTGATTCCACTACATTACACATTTCACATTAGAATGAGAGACGAAAATACTGCCTCCACTCTAGGCCATGGGAGAAATGACCAAGTATTGTCCCTTATTTGGTGAAAAAAACTCATACAATGAATGAAAAATGCAGTAATAAAATATTTCAAAGGTGAAAGATGATTAATAAGGAGAGATATTAAATGTCTTGTCAGAATGATGACATAGTATTGTTTACTACCATCACCCCAAATAGTGGTCTCAACCACTGCAAACCACTAACAGTTTAAAAAGAAATGCAAAAAAGAGACCAAACAACAAAAAGAAAAGTATCTGATTCAGTTTGTAGCTTAAACGTCTATATTGAAAAGCTATTCACTATTTTCTCTAAGGTTCCAGCAAATAAACTTGAACATAATTTTGAGAAGTAGCATCTTCCTTTGAGTTTGCTTTTATTCAGTCTTGCTGCAAAGTAGGTGAGAAGATACAGAGCACTTCAATGAGACTGACTGCATTTACAGATTGAAGAAAAGGATGATAATTAGTGAGCTTGCTGCATTTCAAAACATGAGACAAATAAATTGAATTCTGCCTTTTGGTGGTGTCAGTAATATGCCAGTAACACAACTATTTCCATAATAACTAAATGAAGAAATAGTCAAAATATGAACAAAAGAGGGGATATAGATGATGTAATTAAAATGTGTTATGTGGGTGGTGTGCAGAAAGAACACTTAAGTGTCATAAGTTCATGAGTAATACGACATCTTAAAGCACTGAAAAAAAAATCTAGCCTACATGGTAAGCACAACTTTGTACAAACATTTACAGATTTGTTAGATGAGAATAGCCAGTAAACAACTTTAACTGTACAGGAGGAATATGATCTTTTAATAGAAGTGCTCAGGCACAGATAATGAGAAAGCGTTTCATTCGTGAGAAATTGTGTATTATTATTGCTTTCCGAAAGTGACAAGAGCAGGAGTCTGTAAAGCCATTCTGTCCATCAAAATCCCACTTTGAACCTGCTCAAAGAGAATTCCACACCCAGACTAGAATAATTCATCCCTGTCCCTGCTGGAATAAGTGATAAAGACATGCACAGTGATGAACTGTGCCAGGATTGTGCAGTATGGGTAGCCTATGACAGTCAGGCTTTGTAGATCCCAGTTAAAAATGATTCTACTGGAAATAGCCACACTGAAGGTACAAAAAAATCAAAGATATTGTTTGTTGTTGTATTACAATGGGAAGCCCAAGAAAGAATTAATGTGCTCACCTTCTTGCTTTCTAACCTGACAAAATATAAAAAGTTAAAGATTATATCTCATATTCCAGTAGGATTGACTCCATTTTCTTTGGTCTCTCTCTTTCCCCACTGCTATTTTAACACTTTCTTTCATTCAGTTGGACATTTATTTACAATGGGAAATAAAATAAACCATGGTGGAGAAATAAAGAAATGAACAAGCAATAAAGAACAGCTAGCTATTGTAGGGAGCTATAGCACTAGCTTCTTATTGAATCTTCATTTCCTTTATTTCACCTCCAAAAGTTTAAAGAAGTGTAATATTCTCAGTAAATGGAAAAAAGAAATGTAAACTGAGGGCATGCTGGAGCAAGACATGAGATGGAAGGGGCTAGACATTGCATATCTTTGACTTAAATCTTGGCAGTTGCAGAATTGCCAGGAACAAGTGAGGCTGAGTGGCTGGAAGGGCAGTGAGAAGTCCAGGGGCAATACAGTTAACATGTTTCTTCTTGCTCTGGTTATTTGTTAATTTAGCTAAATAGGACTATTTGTCAACAAGAGAAACCATATTTATATGGTATAAATTAGGGAAGGTAAAAAGGTAAAATGAAGGTTTTTTATTTTCAAGCCAAAAGCTGGTAGGTTAGCCGTATTCCAGGTACTGGCTGAAAAACAATTTTACAGAAAATGGCATATCCATAATAGGATAGATGCATTTTGCCCTACCACCAGAATATTGTATTCTAAGGCTGATGAGAACTGGAAGTGCCTGATTTGGTAAATGGCATAGCATAACATTTTCAGAAAAGAATTTTGGATTTTGTATATCATCTTGTGCTCAAGTTGGCAATGATTTTAGAGAAAATCAAAACAGCTTAAATAATAATAAAACATTTATTGTCTCTAATCATTGTACAAAACCATCCAAACAAATGAAGGAACCAATTAAAAAATAAATTCAAATGCTATAATTCTGGTTACAAAAGGAAGGTAATGTGATTTTTGAGGTCCCATTTTGCTTTGGTCCAAACCATAGAAAAATTTGCACTACCAGAAGACCCTTAGCTTCTCCCAACAAAAATGAATATCCAAACTTTATGAAATCTTTCAAGGATGCTACAATTCCAACTGCAAAGCAAAAGTATGCATTCTGACCATATTTCCAGGCTATTTGTGGTGTTGCAGTTGCTGATCATAACAGCTTTACTACCTGAAAATATAGAGAGCGGTGTCCTTATGTCTTATAAATCATAAATTTCATCCCTGTTCTGTGCTGGATGTTGGCAGAAAGGTGACATTGTGGAACAAATATTTCCTTGTAGAAGTTTAGGGTTTCTTAAGTACCCAGAGGTCTCTGCTGAAGAGTTAAAGACGTTATTTCGGGTTTGATTTTTTACATTTATTTTTCTGTAAATACCTGTTTTCTTAAAAGCCAAATGGTCCCTTTTGTTCTGGTCAGCAATTCCTTAGAGATTCTAATTAAATCTAGTCCATTACAGCCCATTAGGTGGTGTTAAAAAGCAATTTGGTTTCCCTTCCCCAGCCCATGCCAACATGCTTACCCAATTACTTCCACAGTGGTTTAAAGATGAGATTTTCAAAAGCATCAGCAYGGACAAAATGCTGTTTTCAGTAAGTCAGTGGTCATCCCATTGACTTCAAATCTACAAGAAACAAAATAGCAAATGTCCAAGTAACTTTTAAAGACCTAAAGCTGTCTAAATTATGGGAGAGCACTGTAATGCATTACAGCAATACCACTAAGCTAATTAGTTGCTGYTTTCAGTGGCTTCTTATGTCAATATAATCCAATTACTTAAGAGCCTCTTCCCCATTCTGGTTTTGGGCAGTAATGGGGACATTTTTATTATAACTGACACTGGCAATTAGATTTCAGAGATTACTTTATGAACCTCATTTCTTTTTTTCTCTAGAAATGCTACCTCTGAGTGACAGAAAAACAAATTTTGGAACTTATGAGCCTGTCTATCAAGGTGGAAAGTAGAGGCAGTCAGAGAACACCTAAAATCATTCTACATTTAATAATTCACTAAACACCAGTTTGAAAGGAAAGCAAACAGCCAAGACTGGAGTGATCTGGCTGCAGAATATAGAAATCTGGGTACCAAACRCTTGTCTGAGTGTCAGGGGTATTGTCCTTCTGAACGTCCTTCGGTGTTTTCCTCATTTGTATTTTTGTTTTTAGCTTGTATACCATTGTGAAGTGTTTCTTCTCCCACAGTTTTAACTTCCAAAATGTGCACCGTTCCTTTAATGAGGGAATTAAAGGACTCCAAAGCTGGTTTTTATATTATGAACATTATTATTGTTAGTATTTTGAAAGCAAAAGAGAAACATTTTTGATAACCAGCGTTAGAGCCTGGAGGTAGGTCTCACGCAGGTAGGATCCAGTATTTAAGACAGTCTGACTCGCATGGTTGTATAACATTTCTAAGAAAGGCTTCACAAGTGAGAGCAGATTATTATTCTGTCTTCCGGGAAGAAACTCRGAGCCCTCAGTCGGCCCCTTATTGCTATTAAGCTTTCCAGCCAGGTGCCTCCTAGTGGATTTAATAAATACTGACAAATTAACCAATTTTTAGTCTGTGTCAGAGTGGCAAGGAACAAGCTCTCTAAAGGGCTGAAAAGTATTAATCACATATGTTTAAGTAAGAGAAGAGAGACATGTCTCTTGGGTTTAGCTCCATGGGTGGTAATCTCTTTCACTACAACAGCTAATATATCCAAGTCTTGGAGTCCTCAGTTACCACCCCTTGTAGGCTGATGTATTAATGCAAAACTGAAAATTGTGGTAGGTTATGCTGATATGCTAAGCAGTGAAATGCAGCCAGGGAAGAACCAACACAGCAGCTGCGGCAGCGCCTCGGCCCCGGTGGGGCTGCAGGCTGCGGCTGCACAGCCCCAGGCAGGCACCAGCTCCCGGCTCTCAGCCCCAGGGAAGCAGCTGAGCACTCACCTGCGAGGGGCCTTGTGGCCCATTTGGTTATAGGTGATTTACAAAGCTGGAAGAACAATCTTGTTAAGAGGAAAAGAAGGAAATAAAGGCAAAATAGCTTCTCAATTATAGGTACAAGGTGTTAGGCAGTGCGTCAATTGCTCTCCATCTGTATTCTGCATCTGTTGACTTTTGCACATTTTGTTGTGTGTTTTCAGCACTTTTCGTTGATTACAGATTTAGATGCTGTAATTTCTACCAAGTATGATACCAGAAAATTGTCAAAATATTTGCAGCCAAATGCAAACCCGCTCAAAATTCCACCGCCTTTAAACTCCAAAGCTTACAGGCAGAAAAAAAAAAAAGAAATATTACTTAGATTCATAATTTTCTTCAGAAAAAAATGGTGCATTTTGCAGTGCAAGATGATGACTTTTAGATCAAAACTTTCTGACTGGTCAATACTGGGATTAAAATTCCCCAAACCAAACATTTTTACCTTTATACGTTTCAAAAAAGTGTCTTTTCAGATTTTCCAAAGTTGATCAATGAAATTATTTCTTTTTTTCCAGCTTGGAGGGGAGATAAATTGTTCTTTGGCAACAGAAAAACTAAATGAGAAGGGAAATGCTTCTTCACTGGTAAAGACAGACAGGACAAAAATAAATTGATGTGGTGCCTGGATTGCAGTGACCATTAGAGCACTTTGAGGACAAAACAAAGGAAAAGTTGAAGGGAAGACAGTAACCGCAGACTATGCTGGATAGCCCTTTGCTCCAACATTAATCAAAGTTTCAGAGAGAAATAAAAGATTTTAGGTGAAGATCACAAACACACACACAGAAAAGAATTACATCTTTTTTTTTTTCCGTTGAAATTTTCTTTCTGGTGAATATTCTGTTGGAGGAGATGAGCCCTCAGCTTTCATTTTTTTGAGTAATTATATAGATAGAGCAAAAGACAATGGAGGAGAAGCAGGCTGTTAGGTCATTTAAGACCTACATTAAGAAATGTAGGATCTGGTCCACTTAATAAGTGAGCTCAACAGGGAAAATCCAGCATGATTTTTTTCAGGTTTTATTTCTTCCTTCTTAAGCTTTTAATGTTCTGTTGCTATTGTTTCCTGTCTATAAGGCCGAGGAAGGGCCGCAGTGAGACTTGAAGTCTCTGTGGATTTTCCTGCTGGCTCCTAAGCTGAGTATAAGTACAATATTCCCAGGCTTACCCAGCTTTGCTTTAGAATCCATTTTTAATCCACACAAGAGCAGTAAAGAAGAAACATATACCATATTATTACTGGGATAATTGCTGGCTGGCTAATCTCACGTTTCATTGCTGCTGGGCGTCTTTTCTTATTAGCTGTGAATGTTTACAATTTCGAGTGATTGTGTAAGTCCTCCTTGCCTCATCTAGCCCCTCTGCAGAACCGCCAGTTGTCCTTGACTTTAAAGCATGATATATTCTGCTTCATATACAATACATCCAAATCCACTCTAAACAGACTTTCCCTTTCTTGGTGAGGTGCCAGTGATTCTGAACAGTCAGATCCTGCCAGCTATTACTATTGTCAATAGCCGACTTTCGGGAGGAAAGACATGGTATGAGGCTTTGAAGTAGTTGATCAGCTATGCTCAAGTGACCGCTGCTAGCTATATGGCTGTAGCTTGGATTCGTTGTACCCACGTACTTCTCATTTCAGTACAAAGTCAGAGAGACCTGAGAAATGTCTCTGTTCATCTGCAAAACCTGAAAACAAGGTCTGCCTTCTGTTGCTTAGCGTACATGGCTAACCTCAAAGCTACTCATCTCACTTCCAAGACCAGGAAAAAGGGAGTTAAAAGAAAAATAATAAGATATATATTTATCCTAAAAAAAACCGCTCTAGTAGGTTTCATATACTCCAGTATTTTCTGTTTTCCATAGCCACATGCCTTTAGTCTTTCCTTTGTTTACTTTCTCATTTTTAACACCCCAAGACAGAAATTTGAAAGGATTCATTAGTAGAGGTAGTGCTTTATTTTTGTGAAAACCAAGTTTGTCACAGTTTGGCCAGGTCTTTAACCATCAGTAAATGCAAGTTCAATTTGCTGGCTATTTCTGGTTTGGGAAAGGGACAACAGCTGTCACACCACATCCGTGACCATCCTCCAGCACACCAGGAGCTCACATTTCCTCTTTCCCGAGGAGAGCAGACACTGTCTTGCTTGTCTCCCCCCCTTTTAATGCCCCCTTTCTGGTAAATCTGCATCCGGCAGTGCCTGAAATCCGGGAATTCTATCTCTCAAGTGAGTCCCCTAACAACTAGTCTGGAAGCTTCTCTGTTTCTTACTTTCTAGATCAATGAATATTTAATTATTTTAAAACTGCAGAAGCTCCAGATGGAAAGGTGCCTATTGTAAACAACACTACAGCTGCCGGCTGGTACACGCTCCCCAAAGGCAGGACACCACAGGACCTATTCCAGGACCAGCTTCAATGTTAGAAAGTGGTATGTCCCCCATATTCCTACCTCGTATCTGTCAGCCACCTGTACAGATAGCAGGGGATATCTCTCAGGCATCTGCAATGGCACAAAACACCTATATCTAGGCACCTGAAACACTTCCTTAAATACATAAAGCAATTTTCTGCTGGATGTAACTACCAATTATAGGAAGTGAATGTTAAAATCTTCTCATGGGGAATATGGAGCCGAATATAGTGATTCAACATCCCACACAATTGCTCTAACCACTGTGCTATAAGAACAAACCTTTCCTGCCCTGCCCTGCCCTGCCCTGCCCTGCCCGCCRCTCCCCTCTTTCTCCTCCTCTCTTTTGTCCTACTAGGGCTCAAACATTAGAGTGTTCACCCAGAATCGTCACATTCTTTTTATAAGGAAAGAGTGAGAAAAGAGTGAAATCAAACTCATTTTCATTCAGACATCATTGATATTTTTGGCTTGGAAGCCGTCCTCACTAGCTGCAAGCATGCCTGTACCGCAAGATGCTGCACTAATAATCCTGACACATTTCCCATCTCCTTAATTGCATCTAAATGTTCACTACAGCACTAATAACTCAATAGTGGGGAGTTTAGATATAGTTCAGGCAATGTGATAAACATTCCCAAATTTTGGTATCCCAGCCTGTCCTTCCATATATATGGAGCAGAGCAGAAATTTGTATTTTTTACTGGAAAMTCTTTGGAGAAGGACTGTCTTTAAACTCATGAATTTTGAGGGTTTAAATGCCTTGCTGGTTTGAAAACAAACAGTAACAAGCAAAGCAAATGCAATCCTGAGAGGAGGCATGTCTTTGAGTACTCTGACACTAAAAATCCAAACTTCGCTTCTAATCTTTCTCCTTTCTACACATCTCTTGTACATATAAAATCCTAAATGTTAGTGGCACTAAGCTGTTTCTCCATTTTCCTTTTACCTTCTTTGAGGAGCTAAGTCTTGTCTATTTTTGTGTCTCTCTTGCTCCCATCTTGTCAATGCTATCCTCCTCTAGTGGCAGTATTAATTCAGAGTCCTTTGACAGGATGTTCTAAAGACGTGGATGTCAGGGAAAGCTGAAACATCACCATAGCATTATGCAAAAATGTCTATTGTAATATAAATCCCTATGCCACAGCAATTTTAGCTTCTCATTTAGTCACTTATACAAGATGTGCTATAATCATAGTGAAGGCATAACTTATTGTTACACTGATAGATTCCATACAATCAGTGCATTGTAAAATATGATGAAAATCAAGTTTTATTCTGGCAATTCAGCATTACATGACAATAGAGCCATGGTTCCCTTAAATCCTCCACAGTTCTCAGTCCTTTCTTTTCCTGCTGGCTGAATCTGCTTTTCCCAGAGGTTTTGAGATGCAGCCAAGTTTCATCGACAATCCTTCTCAGGAGCTATTCTCCATCTGACTAACAGAGCATCAGCTGGCTCCCTGACCCTTGCATGAGGAATTCGCCCAATGGATCTAAAAGAATGAGTCACACAAAAACTCCAGCGATCATAAAACAGTATTTCTTTTTCCCTTCTGAACAGAGAGTATGGGCCACAAATGCCAAGCTGGGGAAGGTCTTCTCTGAGAAGCTACGTATCCCTCTTCAGCAAGCTCCATACGCTGCTGTCCTGGCACCACAGCAGCCACCGCTGGCTCTCACGCCCCGCTGCCGAGCCCCTGCCTGCTGGCCTCGCTCACCCTTCCACCTGAGACTTCCCATCTATCTTCCCAAGGCTGAATCTTCAGGATACCAGACCAAGACATCTCCTGTAACCCCTCACCCTGAAACAAGCTTTTTGTGCAAATCAAAAATGATGCATTTTCATAATATCCTTGGCCTCATTTCAGGGAAAGAATTGGCTTTGTAGGATCTGTCCTTTGGCTTCAGGAAGACAGACAGCAGTCTCCTTACTGTTTTTCTGCACAATAACTCAGGATTTTTTGTGATGCTAAATAACTCTTTTGTACTGACAAGTGGTAACATGGAAAAGTTTCAGAGCAGTAGTACAAAGCGCTTTCAGTGAACATGCAGATGTGATATGACAAATGGAATCTACTGAAGACACAGACACCTATTTGGAGATGCTATCTTTGTAAAACAAACCAGACCTTCCCATAACAATTTATACTGTTAGATGGTAGCACACTGCAAAGGCCATGTACATCTCCATCTTATCAGAAAAACAATAAATGGCATGTTTGTGTTTTGTTTTTTTTTTTTTTTTTAAATCCTACAATTCTTTTCAGTTTTGCTCTGTTATAGATACTAAGCCCAAAACAGAGAGGGTTCAGAACAACATGGAGGTAAGCTGCTTTCACAAGGAACTCTGTCTACATGAATACACATTTCTTATGAGACAATTTAACACCAAGAACAGATGCCAGGTAGAATGATTAAAGCAATGTGTCGATTCTCCAGGTCTCCTCCTTAGCTCCCCCGAAGAACTGAGGGACACCACAGCATTTCTTCAGAGACTCTGCCCTGCTTTTCCATCAAAACGTTCACTACATTCAGTTTAATTACATAATCCATTGTCTGCTGTTCAAAATCCAAATTTCTTGAGCCAAAATTAATATAATATGATATCATAATATCATATCATACTTTGCATATTAAACACATACAGGAAAATCTCTGCAGCTTTTCCTACATCCTTTATTCTCAGAAAGTGATTTATAGAATGTTTTTTATGACATTATTACTATAAAGTTAGGATAAAAAATGGATTTAACATTTAACAGTGATGGTGAAGTTTGAGGTCATTCTGATCTATCATGGAAGCAAGTTCTAAAATCATGGCCCAGTTGCTGGTTTTCTGTACATAAACTTCACTTTTGAGATTAACAATTGCATTGTTATAGCCATGGGATATCACAACCACATAGCAAGCAAGTGACTTTGTAATTTAGGTCAACCCCATTGAAGGATTTGAAGATTAATTGAGGACAGTCAGAACATTGTCTTTGGGTGTTTTTTTTTTTTATACTGCAAGTTGAAATGTTGTGAAATCAATCATCCAGAAGAATCCTACATTGGGGTGTAATTTAAACTGACTAACAAATCCTTCAAAAGCCATGAATTCTTCTGTCACACTAGTGCTACCTAACGATTTAAATGGGTGCTGCACCAAGAAAATTAAGGGCATAAATGAGAACTAGTATGCTAAGTCAAAACAAGTGAACCCACAGTATTTGTGTTTATAGTATCACCAAGACATGTCAGCAATATATGCTTTTGTTTTAAAAGCCCTGCTCTCATTTTGAAATCATCTACACAGGGAATTTCACAGATAGTTCATGAAGAATATTTGTAGTTGGAAATGAAATCCAGTATGTCTGTGTGATCCAGGTCAAATCACAATCCCTTGCATCAGGAAGAAGATACCTTATCAACTGCAGACTTTGGTCTCAAGGCAAAGGCAACACTTTGTTCTAGCCCCATTTATGAGGGAAAAAAAACATCCAATCCTAAAACAGACAAACACATTTGCAAAGCCAATGAATTGTAATGTACTCTAGTAAAGAAAAAAAAAAAGAGTCAAGCTTGTCTTAAATCAGAAGAGTAAGCTGAAAATCTTCTAACCAGCTCCACCTGACAGCATTTTGCCTCAAGTATTTAAGTCTTTGATAACCTGATGATACTGGTGTACCATTCCAACAAATACTACATTTCTTTGGGGCTATTTTTTACTGGGGAAAAAAAGCTTTAATGATTTGACTTTTATTGAGATCAAATGAAATTACAGAAGGAGATACCATATGTCCAAGAATCCTGAGTGATTGTTGGGAAAAAATGGCATTTCTTTCAAGCTGAGTGACAGGTTGTAGGAGGTCGAATAACATGGTCAAGCATTTAGAGTTTGGTTGGCCGAAAGAGAGAATGACATTATCGGAGAAAAAATCTTTCTTTCCCATCACTTTTAATTAACTCAGAACACTTCATAAGATACTGCGACTTGGCAGCATGACTTGAAATTGATAGAAACATARATGTTTTAAAGTCTGGCTGAGTTTTTGTAGTTCAGGTCCACAGTCACCAGTTTTCAACAAAAAAAAATGACAGTATTTAGCTTTTATTTATAGGCATTTTAAAAATAGCAAGCCAAATTCTGGTCCTCTGTTGCTGTGCCTCTGATATGAATAAGGCAGGACCCAGAACAACTCCCTGAGAAATTCCTTTTATGCATGTCCCTGAGATATTCCTTTTACACAGCACAGGGTGGACACAAGCAGCCCTAATCTGCCTTTGCGCAGTCCCAGTAGAGGTGATCAGTGGAGCATGTGAGACTGTCGGTGTGTGAAGCCCTCTGAGCTACCCTGGATTGCCTAGAGTCTAGGCATCTAGGACTCCCCCTTCCCTTTACCTTATTTTTGACACAAGACAATACCAGAGTCCTACAAACTGTAAGGATAAAGCAACTATGTACTGCTACTTCCCCAGAATACTATTCCAGAAAGTTGGGTTCAAGAACTTTCAAAATCCAGAAGTGGTATTTTTTTAAGCTAATGACCTTGGATGATTTCTATTTCCATGATTCTTCTGTCATTTTTTGAACCCATGTAAGGATTACATTTGGATTTTGGAAATAATACAGCTGTCAATTCTCTTCTGGAGATACAGCCTTGAAAGCAGGTGCAAATGGCTCCAAGCTACTCTCTGCCATGCACCAAGAGCCACTAAGTTCTCCCAAACATGAAACCATGGCCAGACCAGGAACATCTAAGAAACTCAAAATGCTTAATTTCTGACCTGGACTGCAAATCCCTGAGCACGCTGAACAGGTTTTTGAACAATACGATCCAGAACACAGAATATGCAGAAATTTGATCTGACATAATCGTTATGCTAACATTGTAGGTAGTGGTGTCACTAGTCAAACAAACAGTAAATCAGAAGGCTGGAGAGAGGACTGTAATTCTTTGCCATTTTCAGCAGAGAAGCAGTCAGGAGGCTGAATAACTGACAATGACCTGGGATTCCATGCCAATAAAGAAAAAAGATGTTCTTCCCACCTATACCAGATGGCTATGTGACCAAAAGTCTTCTTGTGCAATTCTCTATAGAAGAAAAACATGGCCAGAGGAACCCACTTTCAAAAATATCTTCCTATGTAACACTGTTTTTCTGTAATTCAGTTAAAGCAAGGTCCTTGCTGTACAGTGTCGTATGTGCCCATGATCACTCTTCAATATATTAGTGCAAGTGCACTGAGCCACCCTTTTTACTGAAGCTCGATTTACATGGAAAGCTAATGTCGTGTTTTGCTTTTGCTAAGAGACTAATTCCTTAATGATATGGTGCCTCATACATGCTCATCAGTGAAACAAAAGAGGAGGGTTTTGCTGCTGTCTTTCCSTTCCTTCTAAAAGATGGAAAGATTGGAAATCATCTAACCAAATACATATGTCTACAAAGTAGGTGTCTACATCTGAGCGCTCTCCCTTTTGTAAACACTGGAGAAAAATAAGCACTTTCTGTGTATCATTCATCTCATCCTAAAGTCTAAAACAGATGAGGTGCCCCCTATATGTGTTTTTTTCTCTCCACTGAGCCTAGCCTTATTAGATGTCTATGTTGTAGAAATCTAAAGTTAGACAAATTGATTCCTACCTAAGATGCCTAAAAGAAGTGAATAATAGTGGAAAGTTCACCCAGACCATTTGTTTTCAGTCTCATTTCAATGTATAAAGTTCCAATGTGTAGAAGAAGACAGAAAAAAGCATGAGTTTAACGTCTATCCACAGGAAACTGGTATCTTCCTTTCACCACTCAAGCGTTCTGCACTGGGTTTTGCAGAGTAACTGGCGATATCCCAGTACCCTACTTCTTCTTTAACATTGGTCACTTTGAACGCCTGACAGCTGAAGCACACTGAGATACCAGTTGCCSCATCCCTCTGTTACATTATTAACCAGACCAGGTAGTGAACATTTTTCTCTCACTCTGCCAATATTACAGCAATTTCACCGTTCTGCACTGTACTCTAGTAGTACAAACCCAAACAAGTATCCGTCTGTCTCTTCRTATTGGATAATGGTAGGATAGTTTCCTCTCTGGGATTCTGCATTATATTGAAATCTGTGGTAATGCTGGACACAATGACAAGCCTGAATAAAGCAAGTGGTGCTCCATGAATAAACCAGATCTTTGTTATAAGATGCCTTAATTAGGTTAAAATGCAGATTATTGTATAGAAGGATATGCAATAATTTTCTTAGTGTTTTGGAAGAGTTATACTAATGTTAACTATTAGTATACAGCTTATTTTAATCATTAATTCTAACAGATTTCCTGGGGTAACTCGGCAAACATTAATTTGTTTCTTGATCACCAACTACCATTTCTCCACAAATAGATTTTTAAGCCCAATGATATTCTAAGATGTCTTACATTTGTGTCTATGAAGGAGCAATGCTTAGCCTGGTTAATCTTTTCCTTGTAAATCTTGGATCAAGGACTTGACTGGAATAGGCAGATTGAAATTTATTAAAAATAATGACTAATATTTTATAAACAAGACTGAATTCATTTATGCTAATAATATTGGTTTAGTAAGAAAACACACTAGCAAATTCCAATGTAGTAGGCAAAACTATAAGGACTAGTCTAATGTTTTGTTTCAGCTACTCAATCCTACAATTATTTGCTAGATAGTATATCAATGCAAGTATTATGTTCTAATGTTCTAATGTTCTTTAAAAATCTCCTTTAAAAAACAGTTTCTAATTTTAGCATAAAGCCTGATAAGTGGAGTTAGTAATAATTAAATTAAATATTTGATTCTCTGTCAGATGACTTTCCATTTTACTAGTATAATCTTTAAATAAATATTTTTTCTTTTAGTTGAGCTTTCAAAGTGAGACAAAGAGTACTTTAGGACCTTAAAAATTGTTCCCAAATGTTTTCAGGCACCATACTGAAGATTCTTTAAATATGTTTTCTAATATTTTTTAAACTTCCTCTACTGAGAACTTAATTCACTTTCTCCGTCTTCAGTGTGATGATTTCAAGGACTCCAAATCTAGTTACTACATTCAGTCACAAAAATACTCTGTTCTCTCTTCACATACAATTTTTCCCCTAATAAATAAACTGAGTTTGTGGGCATGGTTTGTGGGCACACATTAAATCTGAGACCTAGGATGGACAAGATTCAGTGCTAAATATGCACATTAAAATTCTTGTCCATCTCTGCACATATATATATATTTATTTATATTTATAGATATGTTTCAACTGTCCTTGCTAATTTTAAAATGTTTGAAGTCTGTTATTTTATATCCGTATGTTGGGAAGAGAGTAAAGAAGAAAGTAAGTTCAACTTCCCTTCATGTAATTCAACTTGTGTTTTAAACAAAGATTTTCAACTATATTGATGTAAAATATTTTTTTAGAGTGCTTTCATAAAATATTATGCTGATTATTTTGTAAAATCTTCTGTGTGAATCTGATGTGCTTTCTTCCTCTTTTTCCTCTTCCCTTGTTGCCTTCTGCTGTCCATTGCCCTCCTTTTGTTGTTGTTTTTTGCAACAATTTATCTACACCTACATCAGAACACAGCTCTCTTGAAAATTTGGCCCCGGTTGTGGGTACCGGTGTCTTTTGAAAGTATGCCGTAAGGCACAACTGGGCCATTGTTAACTAGTCCTGCATATAATTACACATGTTATTAAATAATCTAGAGGATTTTAAGTAATGCTAAAAAAATAACAAGCAAGATTCCATTTATTAAATATATTAGCTATGTAATTTGTAGTCAAAACAAAGCTTGACTTGAAAGAATTAACTACAAATATCTAAATAATTGGTGTTTAMCTTTTCTACTGCAGTGTCAGGGAACTTGATTTTGGTCAAAGCTTGAATTTGCTGGCTGTCTAGTGTATGTGAAGGTTTAGTAACTTCTTTAAGCGTGGGACATGAAACACCAGGAGCCTATTCTGTAGAATGCATCGGTTGTTCAGGTAATACCAGTGACTCATGAAGTCTAATAAACCTCACATGGAACAGGTGAAGGAGAAAAAGGGAGATTATATTTAAATAAGGAAAGCCTGATTAAATC
The DNA here is from genome assembly GCA_035582835.1 of Phoebastria nigripes. Lineage (NCBI taxonomy): Eukaryota > Metazoa > Chordata > Aves > Procellariiformes > Diomedeidae > Phoebastria > Phoebastria nigripes. The sequence goes on along the minus strand of JAYKAV010002519.1, from coordinate 191,705 downwards.
AGTATCTTCACTTAGCAAGAAGCAGTTTTAAGTTTCCTTTAAAAAATAACATGCTATCAAACACAGCTTTAGTGCTAAATATTGTGAGATTGTCTGACATCCTTGGAAAAATAAATTAGTTGCATATTCTGTCTCCTTCCCTTGCTTCCCCTCTGCCCCATAGATACTCCCCTTTGACTGACTGTCATTTTGGATGCTGACAAGAGGTATTAACTGAGGAGTCTGCTGATCGTAGATTGTTTGCAGAGTAAAATATACCCTTATTTTCTGCAGAGCTGAATAGTGAAACGAGTGTGCATAGCAGGTCTTTGGGGTCTAAAGAAGATTCTTCTCCACATTCTCAATTCTAAGGAAAAAAATACCGCCATAGGTATCACAGGGCTTGCAGCTTTTTTTGTAACTTTTAGTGATTCTGCTTTTTAGCATCTTTATCAGCCGTGGCTCTCAGACACTTTTTTATTTCACTAGAATCATCAGAGTTCTATGCACAAATAGTACTTCTATCTCCTATGAATGTACTATTTCTATAATACGCATGAAATTCCAGGTAGAAATCTAAAATACCTATTGGCAATTTAACAATACTGAAGGTGTGCATTTATGAATAGACATTTTTACTAACAGTCTAGGATTCAATTGTAACTTGGTTACAAACCCTCAAGATGAAAAAACACAGAATTGCAGCTGCTGCCAGAGCAGAATAGAAACCAAATTGCTGGTAATTTGGAGTCCTGATCCTGCTGTTAGCTTCCCTTTAGTCTTAGAAAAGACAAAGTATGGAACTAAATACTTTTCTAGTTTACGTTCTTGGTTCAGTCTTGCTTGTTGACACACTGAAAGCTCAGATTCAACTCACAAAATTTAAACCAGAGCTATGGGTCAGGATGAATCCTTGCAAAAAGAGATTCACGAGAAGCRGGAGGGTGATTTCCAAGGATGGTTTCCTGTATCTTGTGACCCAACAGGAGAATATGACTTGATGCAAAGAGGTTCTCCCTTCCCATTGATACCAAGGTAGCAGTTCCTCCTTCACTTTGTAAATTGGGAGTTACCAGGAAAAAAAAAAAAATTGTTAATACAGCCAAATGCTGATGCAGCCTGTGGACAGAAAAAAATGTATTCTGCACCAATGAGTCTGTATAGATTTTAGATGTCTTCATGGGCAAATAATTCAACATAACTGCCCAGTGTACTTTTGTGACAAAAACAGGCTAATGCAATCTTTGGATCTTTAAAAAATAAGTAAGTGCAAGGAGGTGACTTGACTTACATACAAATTTGATGGAATACTGTGTACAGTTCTGGTATGCTTGTTTCAAAGGGGATTTTGCACAAGTTGAAGCATGACAGATTTTGGACTATTCTGAATTGAGCTATTCAGAAATGCATGATAGGAAGTTATACTATTTGTTTGTCTTCAAAGTTGAAAATGGACAGAAAACAATTGTTTTCTACAACCAAACCCTCTGTTGTTAGGGCTCTTGTACAGAAACTGGGTAGTAAATGCTGCTCATTATTATTCTGAAAGCCTGAGACGAGCTAGGACATAGCTGACATACATAGGAATGACAGGAGCTCTGGATCTCAACTGCATTCAGCCTTGTGGTGACACAAAGATGACCAAAGTGTGTGGAAAAGGATGCTTGTAACTGTAACATTACATAGTTCTAATACACAGAATAAATTTAATATGCTACTAAGCTTCAGGTGCAGCTCAGCAGCACAGGCCAGGAAAACATGAGTGACTTCCTTAAGTTTTTAGTGTCTTAGAAGCAGCATGGTTTGAGGACTAAACAAAAATCCCTAGAGTGGCCACCTAAAAGAATTGAATCTGCTTTAGCTCATCATAAGGGGACCCAATGAGATCCATCCACGGGTCCTGAGGGAACTGGCGGATGAAGTTGCTAAGCCACTATCCATCGTATTTGAGAAGTCACAGTCCAGTGGCAGTCCAGTGAAGTTCCCACTGACTAGAAAAGGGGAAACACCATAACACCCATTTTTAAAATGGGAAGAAAGGAAGACGTGGGGAACTACAGGCCAGTCAGTCTCACCTCTGTGCCTGGGAAGATCATGGAACCGATCCTCYTGGAAGCTATGCTAAGGCACAGGAAGGTCAGGGAGGTGGTTCGAGACAGCCAGCATGGCTTCACCAAGGGCAAGTCCTGCCTGACTAACCTACTGGCCTTCTATGATGGAGTGACTACGTCAGTGGACATGGGAAGGGCTACAGATGTCGTCTATCCGGACCTCTGTAAGGCCTTTGACACAGTCCCCCACAACATCCTTCTCTCTAAACTGGAGAGGTATGGATTGGATGCGTGGACTGTCCAGTGGGTGAGGAATTGGTTGGATGGTCTCATCCAGAGGGTAGTGGTCAATGGCTCAATGTCCAGATGGAGATCAGTGATGAGTGGCGTCCTGCAGGGGCCCGTATTGGGACCAGTACTGTTTAATATCTTCATCAATGACATAGACAGTGGGATCGAGTGCACCCTCAGCAAGTTTGCAGATGACACCAAGCTGAGTGGTGCGGTCAACATGCCTGAGGGAAGGGATGCCATCCAGAGGGACCTGGACAAGCTGGAGAAGTGGGCCCCTGTGAACCTCATGAGGTTCCACAAGGCCAAGTGCAAGGTCCTGCACCTGGGTCGGGGCAACCCCCRGTATCAATGCAGGCTGGGSGATGAAGGGATTGAGAGCAGCCCTGCTGAGAAGGACTTGGGGTACTGGTGGATGAAAAGCTGGACATGAGCCGGCAATGTGCACTCGCAGCCCAGAAGGCCATCCGTACCCTGGGCTGCATCCAAAGAAGYGTGGCCAGCAGGTTGAGGGAGGTGATTCTGCCCCTCTACTCTGCTCTGGTGAGACCCCACCTGGAGAACTGTGTCCAGCTCTGGAGCTCTCAGCACAAGAAAGACACGGACCTGTTGGAGYGGGYCCAGAGGARGGCCACAAAAATGATCAGGGGGATGGAACACCTCTCCTATGAAGAAAGGCTGAGAGAGTTGGGGTTGTTCAGCCTGGAGAAGAGAAGGCTTYGGGGAGACCTTATTGCAGCCTTTCAGTACTTAAAGGGGGCTTATAAGAAAGATGGTGGCAAACTTTTTAGCACGGCCTGTTGTGACAGGACAAGGGGGAATGGCTTTAAACTAAAGGAGGGTAGATTTAGACTAGATATAAGGAAGAAATTTTTTATGCTGAGGGTGGTGAAACACTGGAACAGGTTGCCCGGAGAGGTGGTAGATGCCCCATCCCTGGAAACATTCAAGGTCCGGTTGGAGGGGGCTCTGAGCAACCTGATCTAGTTGAAGATGTCCCTGCCCATGGCAGGGGGGTTGGACTAGATGACCTTTAAAGGTCCCTTCCAACCCAAACTATTCGATGATTCTATGATTTTTTGACAGAATATGCTTTGCCCAACTTGTTCCAACGATAACCTTAATATTGCACCCAGTACAGTGCTGACTGCACCATCAAAACCTGATAAAAGGGGGAAAAGAAGGAGGGATTATTGCTAGTAGTACAAGTCAAAAAGGATAGACTAGATCATGGTTTATATTTAGGTGATTTGACATGATTTGGAGTAGCTGGATTTTGCTTCTGTTTGCTGAAGTAGATTGCTACATAAAGTATCTGACTTTTGCATAAAATCAGAGTTTTAAAATAATTTAGTATTTTAAGGATTTGTGACTTCTGGTCAGTCTTTTCCTGCAAATACATTAATGCCTCTGGCCTTCTGCTTCTGCACATTAATGCACTGTTAATTAAGACAGTATTGCACTTTATGCAGAGATTCTTTTCAATTCTATTCATTTGAATAAAATTACATTTTTAATAGCATTAACTTGAAGGTCAATGCTTTTTCTTTGGCATAAACTTTTAAATCCTTGATAATGGGATGTCAGTTTGCAGAGCAGGGAGGGGCAGCAAAAAACATTGTTTGCAAATAATGCCATTTCCATTCCAAAATGTGTCAGCTTTATCAGCTGCATAATATATCTCCTTTTTTTCCCTTTACAATGCTGTTCTGTAGAACCTGCTGAAATCTATTAGTACCATGTGCCTGTGGGTGACCCAGGGCCAGGCTTTGCGTGAAAAGAGGTGTCAAACATCACACCTGCTTGTGAGAAGTTAAATATTATCACAGTTTAAAGAGCACATCCCAGAAGATAATCCTGCTTGCTCTCATGACCTGTTGGCATTCCTTTCTGTGGTCTTCCTTTATCACCTCATAAAGTCTCTGAGCTTTCCACAGAGGTGGAGGGTTTATTTTTCTTTAATTTTAAGATGTCTCATGAACAACTAGCCTTCAAGTTGTGAATCTGTAGTCTACAATAACTTAGGGATATTTATTCAGATAAAAAGGCCAGCCAGGGTCATTTGAAAGGTGGTGCATTTGAGCAGCTCTTTTATTTTTATGTTATTATTCCAAGGACACTGTACCGTCATTCCTGTTCAAAGACGCCCTTTTCATTTTGAGCCATGCAAGCCATTACCACAGCACCTTAAAGGTTCACTTTCCCAAAACAGAAAAATACAGTGGTCACTCCACAAATAATGCCTCTTTTGATTATTGCTATAGAAACAAAAACATGAAAACCTTTATGTGTGCGTATTTGTAGACACAGGCATGCATGTATACTTTTAAAGGGAAAGGACTCCATGTCATCTCATATGTAGAACTGACAATTCTGAGCTTTCTGTGAAGAATTGCCCAGGAAAGGATGAAAAAGACCCTGCTGAGAAGAGAAAGGATGCAGAAAGCGTGTGCATATTTCAGAAGGAAAGTCAAATTTCATAGAGTTGTGTAAACCTTTTATGGTGAACGTTATTTTTGATAGCATAAGCTAATATCCAGGCCACTAAACAACATGGATCTGACTGTGCAATTGCTATTTGGTGTTGAGCTGGGGAGAGGAAGGAAAGTGTCACTGGAAAGGAAGAGAAATGTCAGTTTAACAAAAACGTTGATGCTAATCCCCCTCCATGTGTACATGTGATGCTTAGCACGAGCACCAGCGGTCACACTTTAGAAAGGGAGCTCACTATTTTGCTTGAAAATAGCCCCGCCCCTTTTTTTACCAGCTTGAGGGAAAAACAGACAGACTCTGCAGAGTCAAATGTATAAACTAATATTTTCCCAACATACATTTTTATAACTAGACAGCTTTGCTACATTGCTGTGGCAAGGGCTTGTTTACAGGGGGAGTTTGTCTAAGTGTAAGACAAGCTGCCAGAGTAAAGAAGCATCTGTGAAGTAAGGCCTAACAAAAGGTTTTATGATGACCTGGAGAGCAGCAGCAATTCTAAAGATGTTATCTGAAGAAGGAACACCTGAAGATGGAGAGAAAGGAACTGAAGAGGAAGCAGCTAGGATAATCCAAGAGGCAGTCCTGACCTTTTCTGGAAAGACTATACCCAGGTGCAGAAATGAATGATGTAGGATCATGGAGAAGGCAAAGGAAAGCCAAAAACCCTACAAATTTGAGAAAAGGGAGATGACTGAGTGATAGGAACAAAGACTCTGTTCTGCAGTCAGACTCTAGAGGTGAGGCAGGACTCAGGGATAATCCTGTAGGTCAGGGTCCTGCCAGTAGGATAACACATAAAAAGGAAATTGCAATGGCAGCTTTCAAAACCAACAGAAACAGAGAGTGAACTTTTGATTGACTTTGTGTTTAGAAATGTTTGAAATGGTACAGAGTTGGTAGATGACAGCTGGTGGACAGAAACATTTGGGAGCTATATATGCATGGCAAATAGGAGGAACTATACAGAATAGAAGAATACGGGGAGGGGGTGGGAAACAAAGGGAAGAATTCAGCAGAAAAGTACATGAGAGAGTCATTACATGTACCTGAAGAAAATGGCAAGAGGTGGGTTGCTTTGTCTTAGGGATTATTGGCCACAGTGCCTCACTACTGCAGTTATTACCTAACTTCAGGCAGCCATGTTTGAGAGTTTTGGTCTCAGAGTTTACATTCAGAAGTCAGGAGTAAAATCCAGAAAGCTTGGAAAGTGATTCCAGTAAGGTCAGGATCCTCCCCAATAAGCAAATCTTGTAATTACTCCTAACAGTGAGCAGAGCATCCTTAAGAGCACCCACCAATTCCCTGTATGGCTAAAGTTAGAGAAAGGAGCTGGGCTAGGTGAACTTATGGGTCAGAGGTAATATAGCTCCTCATAGTCTCTTATGTTCAAGGTGTTAGGCTCAATATCTTGTTTATGGGTAGAAGGAAACCCATTGCATACAAAGCCAAGAGTTTGTTGTTAGTATACTTGAAATCTTAACAAACTTAACAATAATCATTATTAATCTAGATTTAGTTGTTACAGAAAGAGAAATAATAATACGGTTAGAATACTTCTATACACAAAAAAAAGTTTCAATAATAGTAATAATGCAGTTAACATTGAAATATACACATTTAGTTTTTATCCCTTTCCTGATGTTATGCTCATCCTTCCACTGCTCCACTGGGTTGCAAAGTTGGTAGCTTCACAGTGCTGGAAAGGACATTATGATGAGATGTCAACCTCTGGTGTCTTTCATCAGGAGGCATATGGTGTTGATAGTTTCTTCTTTCCCCTCACTCTAGGATTCACTTAGGGTAATTTTTATACATTTGGCAACATGCTTTTACACCCTTGTTCTTCATCGATCTGCAGCTGCATGGTGCATCCAAATTTACTATATGTGGTAACTTTTATGTATTAGGTGCTCTTTCTTTGTTTTCTTTGTTACCTGTAAAACCAATTTTGTCCAGCTCCAGGTATGCATTTCTTCAACTGACCATTGGAGAGTTGTTTACAAGCATGGGGTCTCCTCTGTCAAGCCTGTATCCCATCTCTTACCATCCCATGCCTGCACTCCTCTATGCCACATCCTGTGGCCTCACTTCTCAAAGCTTCTGCTATCATACTAAAGCTTCTGCTATGTCCACACTACTTCATTATGTTAGAGGTGATACCATACAAAGATAAACAGAACTAAACCAAATTCACCTTAGACACCTGGTCAATTAGAAAAAATGCTGTTAGAGCTAAACCAAGTAAAACAAAGCTTAAGGCAGGTCAAGAAAAGCTCAGGCAGAGTGGACTTGACAGCCTTTGTCCCAAGGTCTTGAAAACTCGGTACAGATCTTATCGCCTGTTACTAGCAATGGCAAGACCGTATTACAGGTCAACACATTTACAAAGGAAGTTAAAAGGAAGGAAAGTTGAATTTGTTCCTGTTGTTAGAATTTCTTCAAGTTTTCTACTTCTGGAATCTAGAGCTTTCCCAGCTGCAATACTGAGAAAGTAGAAATACTCACTAACTGAAACTTATTTCTGCACTTGATCCAGTTTATAGTGTTATATTAGAAAGCAACCTCTGAGATTTTTTGTCCAAAATCAATAAAGGGCTCAAACTCTTCTCATCACCTTTACCTGTGGCTCTCATTATCAGAAATACTTTGTTCCCTCTTCGGTGTCTCTTTTGCCTTTTTTCCATACAGGTGTATCTGGTTTCCATGAAATGCCCCATGTAACATAGGAATGAACATTTCCTGTCAATTGGATGTCAACATCTTTTATTGTGAGATTGTTTCTTTCTGCTATGTTAGGAGCCAGCAACATCTATGTCTGTCTTTGCTTCCCTTACCAAAGATCAGGTATTTCACAGCTCTGATTTATTTCAGTTTGAACTGCCACCATCAGGGGAGGACATCAAACACTCCTGTATTTGATGTCTGCAGATTCTTTAGATTGTATGTTGAAATAAAGATTTCAATATATGGATTGGAAAATATAAAGTAACAATCTATTCTCTGTTTTATCCTAATGCACAATGCTCCTGAAAACAGACATTGTTCTCTATTTTCTCTCTGGAGTCAATGACCTTTCTTCTAATCCTTTCCCGCAACTCTTTCTGGATTTTAAAAACTTTGAAGCTGCTGCCTCACCAACTCAGAGCTTCAATCAATACAAAATAGTACTGCTGTAACACAGCATTAAGGTTCATAGTGGAGCTGTTGATAAAACAGGTTATTTTTCTACTGAAAAGAAGTTTCAGACAGAAAATCTGATCACCTCCTCTCTACCCCCACCTCTCCAAACTGACACGGAAATACCTTGTGGGTTTTTTTGGTTGGTTGGTTGGGGTTTTTTAGATGAAGGATTCTTTACATAAATATTTCCCCTGATTACGATTAGAAGTGGTATTTTCCTAAGGTGAATGTTGATTTGAATGAGACTATCTTCTTCACTGGAAAATCTTCACGGTAAAATTTCTGCCACATCCAGTTTATACATTTTTGATGCTCTTATTTATGCCAGAGTATCTTCGACACATTATGCCAAATTTGTGAGAATCTGAACCATCATTCACAAGCCTGCTTCTGAGGGAATTTTTATCTTTAATTCTTCTCTGAGTCTACTCCCACCTGCAGACTCTATCAGTAGGCAACAAGAGCCTTCTCATTTCTACTATCAGTGAGAATAAAACTTTTTTTGTTTCTGGGTATATTATCAGAAGTTCAAGAATACTTTCATTTTCCTGGGTAAATTGCATAATAGCAAAACTGAATCATTACTGACAAAGTTATGTTCATCTTCTACTTAAATGAGTTGAATCACAGAAAACAAACAAAAACCCCAACCAATCAAAAAGCCAGCAGTTTCATTCAGATACCAGAAGAGGAGTAACTCCAAACTTCCTTGAATTTGGAGACTCATAACTAAATAATGTTTAGGTGACTCCAACTCTGTACTCTTAAGTTTTCTGAATTTGTATTGGCTATGTTTAAACTTACCAAAACCATAGCTGAGTGCTCTTCAGAAGCAGGCACCGTTTAATAGCCTTTAACACAAAGCTTCAAAATTCATCATAGAAAGATACACCTTTAAAGCCTTCTCCTACTTGACATGCCTACAGCTAGTGTAAATTTAAGTGGTATGTTACGTGCAGTTTTGGTGAGATGATAGAAATATTAGAGCATGTGGTTTTCTGAAAAGTCCGAGAATTCTGAATCTTCTGTGCTTAGTGGCCAAGAACCCAAAGCACTTGGTTATAATTCAGGGGAGATGTTGCCATACTGTTTTCAACACTAAAAAATGCATCTTGTCTGAGAAAAAAAAAATGCTCTGTGGACTTGCATCCTTTCTAAAAACTGATATTTGATGTATTCTTATCACAATAATAATGAAAATAAGCATTTAGACTTGCAAAATATATTAGTACAATACATTTTTGTTTATAGTTTAAAATAACTTATTACTTAGCAAATACTGTATGGTAAGATCTTCAGCCTGCAAATATGTAAGTGTAAAGAATAAAAGTTTAAGCCTTAATTTGTTTGTTCTTTCTTAAGAAATTCTTGTTTGAGACTAGTGCTTTTTGGCTGAGTTTTTTTTTGGAATAAAAAAGTAATGTAGACCACTTTAGCAAGTGGATTTCTTAATGCATAGGCTAGCCAAAAGGTTTCAAAATCCCTGAATAATTAACAGGTATCTACAAGAAGTAGCTCTACAAGGAGCAGATTTACTAAAGGAGGTTTAGTCAGCCTTAATAAAGGCAGGGACCTTTGAGGGTGATTGCAAGTCAAGTAGAACATTGAAACAAGGGCAGAAAGGGAAACAGCAGACCAAAGCTGATTGCCAGCCCCTACTGAACCTTGCAGGAGAGAGCCCACGTGCTTCTGCCAGTCCCAGCATCATTCCTGTTGTAAGTACTTAATCAAAATACTTATAACCGTATTCCTCTGTGGAAAGAACCTGCTTCATTATAACTGGTGGTAAAGCTCAAAATACTGTATGAATGTTAATTGGTCTTAGGTTTTAACAACATTTCTTCCCAGCTAAATTACTTAAGTGGTCTATGAGTCTATTCAATTTCCAAGCTCAGGTTTTAACTCCAGTACTCAGGCTGTGTTGATTTGGTTGTTCAATATGATGCTGCTCAAGATTATACTTAGCAAGAACTACATGTATTGTAAGCAAATGTGTAATGTGTGTCTGTGTCTACTCATTTCCCTCATATAAAGGAAATAACCTGTTCTTTGTGCTGAAGGTGTTCTGACTGTTTCAAATTCATGACAGCGTAATTTACTTTGGCTGATCTTTGTAATGCTTGTTTGGTTCACATCACTTGGTAAAATGTCTATGCAAGGCACTGTGGAGAATTGCACCCACATCAGCAACTTGTAGCTGACCAATTTATAAGAAATATGATAGCCCTGAGATTGGCTTCGTATTTACATTCTCTTATGAAGTAGGCAATAAACTAGAAGCTAAATGAAATCAAACATCTTGTCCATTTTTCTGTCCATTATCTTTTATGAGTTTCAGAAAAGCACAGCAATGAGTGATTTACTTGATTAATTTGTCAGACAACTAGAAGCAATGGCTAGTTAGCTATATATAATGTGTTGGTAAAGGTAGGGTTCCAGGACATCTCTTCTGTGAAAGAACTATGGTTATTTCAGAAACGATTAATTCTGAGATATTTCTAATATCATGCATATACAGAAGTAATAGAGCTATTAAAGAAAGTGATGTGAAGAAAAGACCTTGACCCAAATTCATCCCTGGGGTAGTTTCAATGATTAGAGAGGAGTCATGGTAGGAATAAAGCTGACTCCCATGTCAGTATTTTAAATCTCAGTGATTTTTAAAGATAGTAGAAAAGACTTAGTGAAATTACAGATGTTATTTAAATAACAGTGTGATTCAAGGGGATGTGAACATATGCTCAAGCATTCAGCTAATGTGACAGAGTTCAAGACCCTGCACAGAATGAGCACTTTAATCACTGCGAGTATTTTGGCATTTTATTGAGGTGGTACCCAGTAGACTGTGGTGAATAACAGACAAGGAAATGGTCATCTGGGCTTGTTTGAGAGCAAATTAAAAATAATATAATTCTGAAATAAATTGTAACAGGTTATATATTACAGATGCAATCCCAAACAAGATACCATTCAAAGTGCTTCAGAAATATTTAGTATGTTTTCTCATTGGCTGATCTCACATGTAGACAGGGTAAGAGGTCTTCAGGAGGCATCAGAGGTGGAATGATTCTGGTAGGGACTGACAAAGTGGAAACTGAAAAACAGCAAGGGACTGTCATGAGGAACAGAATGGAGGCTGCAAGGCACAGCAATTCACAGGCAACTTTTCTTTCATTGTTTGCATGGGGAAAAGCTTAGGGCAAGGAAGAGGATGGTTCTTAACCACGTTCGTATATCACAAATGTACAATGCAGACTGCTCTCAAGCTCCCTGCCCAAGTGCAGATCCCTTGCAGATCTTCTAACTGGACATACCCTTCTTCTGGATATTCACCTAGTCCTGATGAGCATGTCTGAGTTTAAAAGTTGTGGTTTCCTTCATGTCATCCCTGCAGTGTGGCAGCAGCAATCGTCCAGCAGTGGAGGCTGGTGCTCTGGGGAACAGCGAGCTGCAGTGCCATTGCTTCCCAGGGCTGGCCACTCTGCCGTTGGGTCCCTCACAGGGACCTGGTTACTCTACCCTTTATATGGGGATATATGGGTTGGCAAACACGACTGCTTCCCTCTGGTTAGTGCAGAAGGTGGGTCCCATCCAAGAAGCACAGCAGTCGGCACATTGTTCATGCATCATCCTGTTGCTGGAAAAATATTGCACTTTGCTGCTGTGTTGTTTTTTTTTTTTTTTAATTGTTTTAATTTTCCACTGTATCTGCACCTTGCTGGTGGGAAAGTCCCAGAATCATGAGCTTCATACTTAACATCTTACACACCCTATTTCAGCGCTTAGGCTGGAGAAGTCCCCTCAGGACAAGGGCAATTCCCCAGTCACTAAACTTACCTCTTAAAGGCATACAATTCATGGAAGAGGTTGTATTTGAGAGCTGGAGAGGGTGATACCACTTCCTGAAGAATTTTGCCAGTGATCTCAAACCAGTGTACTGAAAAGGAAATTTGGAAGAACTCAGGCCAAATAAGAGAAAAACAGTAATGGAGTAAAATAAGACTATCGTGAAATCCAGCACTGACAGGAAATGGAGTTTCAGAAGCAGATGCAAGAAATTTCATACACATGCAGCTGGAAAATAAGCTGCATAAAGGGTGCATTTTATCTTAACCCCTGGTAGGTATTGGCCAGCTTAATCCTTCAATTATGAGAGTTTCTGTCCCTCGTAATTACCAAATAATGGTGCCAGTGCCATGACCACTTACTGCACCAAAGTTCAAAGTTATCAGTGGAACTATGTAAGAGGAGACTGCACCAATATTTATCCATCCAGAGGGGATGCTCAACCCTGTGAGGCAATGAAGACCATGGAGCCCAGAGCAAAAGTGTAGGAGGTGCAGATAAAACAACTTGCAGCTGATGAGATCTACTGGTATAGAATCATAGAATCATAGAATGATTAAGGTTGGAAAAGACCTCTAAGATCATTGAGTCCAACCATCAACCCAACACCACCATGCCCACTAAACCATGTCCCTAAGCGCCTCATCTACACGTCTTCTAAATACTTCCAGGGATGGTGACTCCACCACTTCCCTGGGCAGCCTGTTCCAACGCTTAACCACTCTTTCAGTAAAGAAATTTTTCCTAACGTCCAATCTAAACCTCCCCTGGCGCAACTTGAGGCCATTTCCTCTCCTCCTATCGCTAGTTGCTTGGCAGAAGAGACCAACACCCACCTCGCTGCAACCCCCTTTCAGGTAGTTGTAGAGCGCGATAAGGTCTCCCCTGAGCCTCCTCTTCTCCAGGCTAAACAGTCACAGTTCCCTCAGCCACTCTTCATAAGACTTGTTCTCCAGACCCTTCACCAGCTTCGTTGCCCTTCTCTGGACATGCTCCAGCACCTCAATGTCCTTCTTGTAGTGAGGGGCCCAAAACTGAACACAGTATTYGAGGTGCGGCCTCACCAGTGCCGAGTACAGGGGCACGATCCCTTCCCTACTCCTGCTGGCCACACTATTTCTGATACAGGCCAGGATGCCATTGGCCTTCTTGGCCACCTGGGCACATTGTCAGCTCATATTCAACTGGTTGTCAACCAGCACCCCTAGGTCCTTTTCCGCCAGGCAGCTTTCCAGCCACTCTTCCCCAAGCCTGTAGCGTTGCATGGGGTTGTTGTGGCCGAAGTGCAGGACCCGGCACTTGGCCTTGTTGAACCTCATGCAGTTGGCCTCAGCCCATYGATCCAGCCTGTCCAGGTCCCTCTGCAGAGCCTTCCTACCCTCAAGCAGATCAACACTCCCGCCCAGCTTGGTGTCATCTGCAAACTTACTGAGGGAGCACTCGATCCCCTCGTCCAGATCGTTGATAAAGATATTGAACAAGACYGGCCCCAAAACTGAGCCCTGGGGAACACCACTCATGACCGGCCGCCAACTGGATTTCACTCCATTCACCACAACTTTTTGGGCCCGGCCGCCCAGCCAGTTTTTTACCCAGCGCAGAGTACACCTGTCTAGGTCATGAGCTGCCAACTTCTCCAGGAGAACGCTGTGGGAGACAGTGTYAAAGGCTTTACTGAAGTCCAGGTAGACCACATCCACAGCCATATAATTAATTCCTGGACCAAACTGAACATTTCAGGAATCTAACAATGTTTAGGTGAGGATTTTTTAGTATAGAGCTTGTTAGGGATTACTCATTTTAGAAGGTCATGTACAAAAATCTGCTACTTGCTTCCCACTGGACAAGGCCATACCATAAATAGGAATTTCTATTTACTCTCTAAGAAAGAAACTTGAAAGAATGAAGAAAGCCCAGCAGAATTTCTGCTTTTGATGATCTATTTTATGAAAAATTGCTCAATTGGAACCTGCAAAAATATCCATTAATGTAGACAGAGGAGTCGTACAGAGTTATGTTCAAAAATAAAGTCCTATCTCCTATAAAAAGAGATAATAATCTTCTGTTTAGAAATACAAAAAAATTCAAAACCAAACCCAAACTGAAACCTACAGTTGCTACTATAGAGAAAAAAGAATCACAGAAGCCTCTCTCTATGAATGTCTGTCAGCTTGAGGTTGAAGATGAGTAAGAAGAAATGCTGCCTGGGCACAGCAGGTGTGTCAGAAGTGAACATTAAAAAGATCTCAGATAATGAAGTATCCTCTTCCCCTTGACAGAGATGATGAACATGGATGAACGACCTGGCTAATATTACTTGGTCTGAAAGAGTTCAGATCTGCTTGCTGAGCTATTACTTGTTAGTGGATGTCATGCAGAAAAACAGGATCAAAATACATCAGCCCTGTTCATCATGGGGTTGTGCTGAGAGCATTTGAAATAAATTAGCCTCCAAATGCACCAGATACTTCCATATTAACAGTTTATATGCTGCTTTTTTGTAAGTAATGAATAGCCTATTGACCACACAGTTATTTGATGACATACCAGAAGTCATAACAGAAATCTGGAATTACTTCTAATCAAAAGGTGGGGTACTCTGGCAACTCCACATACTAGAGAACAAAAATGTTCATAAGTATTTTGATAAAACTCCTATTCCCTCTTCTCCTACAAGCCTTTAGCATTTTATTGTACTGAAAAGAAAAACATAGCATCTCAGGGAATGGTATAAAAAAATCTGGTAAAAGATTTGATGTCAAAAGGGAAAGCTTGTGAATTTATGTGTACAATTTTCCATTGAAATTCTATTTAGACATCTTTTGTTCATTCTGGAAAGAACTGCATAAAAAGTGTTGCCTTTACTTGCCTATCAGCTCTGCTGAAACAATTAAACACTTGCATTATAGAATGAAAAGGAAAAAGTACAATTCGTTTTCACTTCACAGAGAAAGTAGAAGATTTAAATCTATGGACTATCACTTAAACAGGTCTTGTGTTTAAAATATGGCTCTTGCATATTGTGGACAAAATTTGTGTGTCAATATATTATTCCCCAAAACAGATAGAAGACCATTCCACACAAAGAAATGGCTGGTGGTAGAAGTGTCCAATAAATATCTAGGAACTGAAAATAGCAAGAACATTTTTTATGTGTAATGCAGTACATTTTATGAGGGAAAGTTTTTGTAATGTATACAGAATTACACACTATTTGCCCCTTAGTGTTAATGGAAGCTGTTCATATCACTCCCTGCATGCCACACTGAAAGTAGTTTGCTCCCCCAGGTCTAGCAGTTAAAAGGAATTTGGTATTGTAGACTTTTGACTAATTCCGAACAACAGAGAGATAAATGGATGTTTAACGCACAGACACTGCAAGTCACATTGGAGGCCTGATTCTAAAACCCACTGAAGTCTGTGGGAAGCTTTCCATTGCTTTAAATGGGCTTCAGATCAGGTTCCCAGGCATCTTTTGGCAGAGCCAAGAGTTAAAACATCTGACAGTGTTTGTATTACAAGCCTCCATTTTCACTGGGTTATAACATCAGTCATAAATATTCACTCTGGACTCAGCTCGTGCCATATTCTGTAGACCAGTTTTCAAAAGTGGGTTTGATAGTTCATAGATTACTATCTGCACAGGTTGCATTCTTTTAATGAGAACACACACATGGCTCCATGGAGACTATTTATTCATGTGTGTATAAATGTGGGTGTGGGTGTGTATGTGTGTTTGCATACTGAATGCAGAATGATACGCTGACCAACCCACCACAGTGTGGACAGGTTTCCCACCAAGTCCCTTTGGAGCCTCTTACCATTTTCCCCCCTAAAGACACCTATGTTCAAGTGTGGATCAGTACCTACCTGTGAGTGGGATGCTGAGGCTGCTGAGGCTCCCACTACGGGCGAACGAGATATAGTCAATACAGTCCATCGCACCTAGAGAGTGATCCATCTCAGCCTGAGATGCCAGACAGCAAACTGCTCCCTAGCCTTCTCAGACTGTATTAGCTAGATCTCCACTGGCTATAATGGGATCCTAGAAAATTAGTTCACAACAAACCTTAAATTTATGTGTTTTAATCTTGAATGGACTTCCAGCTGTGGTGTTTGCATCTGCTGCCAGAAAACTGGCTGGAGCTATTCACACTCATTGTAAAAAGGCACAAAAAACTGGGAACCAGTGCACTGAGTAATTTTTTACCCTCTTCTCCATTCCCCATGTTTTTGTGAGTTCCCACTGTCTCACCCTTTCCACCTCACCAGGACCTTTCCTAGGGAGCACTGAGGTGTTGCTATTGCTTCAGCCCTGACATTCATTTCACAGAACAACCAATTTGGATGATGGAATTCAAAAGCTCATAATCCTCCAAACTCAGGGCAAGAGTAATGAGCTTTAGAACCTGAAGATGTGAGATATTAATCTCTGATATCCTCTGCAAGAATGGGCACCCACTAAGTAGCAGTACCTTGTCCCTGAGGGTGGCCTCAGGTCTCAGAGAGGGGGAAGAATTGTTCCGTTTCTGCTGAGCAAGCTATGTCATCTGCTTCTATCACCCTCCTCTGAGTTGCAAGTAGCTTCCTACCTCTTCAAGAGCACCCTGGAAACTGGAGTGGGCATCCAGGAGCAGTGGCTGCCTGCTGAACAGTGGATAGCTGCCCAAGAGTGTGCTGTTCCTCAGGGGTGGACCAGGGCAAGTATGCTGCTGGGAAGCATTTAATCATCTCAGCTGCCCGTGGTGGTCCAGAATCACTTGGCAGATTGGCTGTGCAAGATGTGGTGAGACATCCACCTGAGAGCCTGAGTGGCTCAGCATCCAGCAGCAAGTAGCAGGTTGTCTTAATAAATGTCCGGTAGATCCATGCCAGATACCAGCCTCCAGTTCTGGCACGCTGACCTCCTCCTGTCCCTCTAGCCAGAGCTTGTTCTGTGTGAAGAAGCAAGCAGGTCCCACAGAGCCTGGAAACCCTTCTACTGTGTTGGAGTACCAGGATGAGCTGAAGGGGAAATACAGCAAATTAAGGAGAGACCTACATAGCTCAGGAGATTATATGGTCACAGTTAAAACAGAAGTCTCATTGGACCTAGCTGCTGGCTTAGTTTACCCCCTCAGTCAGTCAAGAACAGATGACTTGGGTTTCTTTTTCACATTTTATTATGAGAACAAACCTTCCTCCAATAGACTTCGGCATCAGCTGTTTTATTTGGCCTCTGTTTCAGTGGCATGTTGACTTTTTCAGTCCTTTATCAAGTATTAGTACCCTTATGAACACTTTCCAGATAAATCCATCAAGCTCCTTTTCTCTTTCATGTCTCACTAACTCTGTCCCTGGGATACAGCCACCCTGTTCTCTCCTCAGTCAGTTCCGGGAACGCACATTAGCACAAAATTGCACGACCTGTGCTTTTGTCACCTACCTGGTTAAATGAGGTACAGGTTAGTTTAATTGCAAATCTTTGAGGGAACAGCCTTGAAGCACACACCTTGGGATGTGTAAGTTCTCAAGGTTTAATGCTCTTTATAGCCTTTCAGTAAGGCCTGCAAGAATGACTTTGACTTGACTGACAATAATATAACCTGTACAGCAAAAATAAAAGTGTTGCAAAAGTATTTTCTTGCTTTACTTCTAAACTGCTTGCTGGGTAAAAAGGAAATATTTAATGTAAAAATACTTTAATTCCTAGATACCTATGACAATTAAAATATATAAAGTTTAGTTTTAAAAGACCAAATTTCCTTTATTGAAAAGCAGGCTCAAAGTTGCAGGGGAAGGGTTGGGTTTTTGTTTTGTTTTGTTTTGCTTTGTTTTTTATCCTTTACTTGAAGGAAATGGATGACTTTTATGATGATTCTATACACAAAATTAGGGGCAGAATTAAGGATTTCAGACATCTTATGGTTTAACGCAATAGATGATATTGTACTCTGCATGATTAAGAAAAAACAACCCTAAGGATCTTTAGTGCTTATATAGTGCTATCTATTCTGCATCAGCAAATGATTCAATCAACTGTGACTATAGCCAGACAGTAAACATATGTTACTCCTCCTTCAGGAAGCAGTAGATCTACCCTTGTTTGTTGATTCAAGCATGGTGTACACTTCAACATTTTTAGCCAGTCACCCATACTTTTAAATAGAGGAAGACGATCTATTTGCTTGCAGAGAGAACTGTGAGTACTTGCAGGGTAGGGAAGAAAAGACCTGAAGAAGCAAGGTGGCAATTATCCACCTGAGAATGGGAATTATTTGCCAGCCTGTAACTATACTGATAGATTTTTACAAGAACACTCTTGGCAAGAAAGCGGTGCCTTGTTTTGCTCCCAGAAGCACAGGCTGCTGAAAATGACACTGTGGAGCAATAAAGCCATTGATACACTGATGCTGTAGCATCATTTTCTGGGGAGTCACTTGCTTGAGGGCATGTTTCACAGCATGGCGCTACAAAGCAGTGGTTACTTTTGGTGATACGAGTATTACATATAAATACACTCAGCATGTAACAAACTAACCACAAAGATGATAGACGTGTTTGTTCTCCTTTAATGTTTTTCTCTCTTCTTCCTTAGTGCTTCTCCAATGTGCTGAGGTGCTTGATGCTCCCCTTATTATACGATTTGTATTCCTTTCCCACACTCCTAAACACACTGTCACTTAATTGGTGGCTCTGCTATAAACAGGGAGCAACAGTAGGATTTTCCAGGGCTGAAACACCTAACTCACATTGATTATAGGCTACATCACCACCGTGAACTCCATGTCCTGCATTTGATACCAGCATTCCCAGTGCTCAAGGCCATGCTAAAAGTTGTGGGGGCCTTATGCCACACCAAATACTGGGAGCACCCAATCTGCCCTCTCTTCTACAGCACCTTTAGTAGCAGTGGCTTCACCCTCTTGTTCTCTGAAGCAAAAAGGGAAGCTCTTTCTCACAATTTCCCTGACAAAGAAGGAGAGGAAACTGTTAAAACTGAATGCTCAACACTGAAGAAGTATCAGACTCACAAGCCTTGTTACATGCCAGTTGCTGTCTCATTCCAGTGAGGTGGTGCCATTTTCCCTCTCCATCTCAGTAGGCCCATCAAATCTARGATCCCCATTTGTCAGAGACTGAAAGAGCAGCCACAGTCTTGTACCTGTGAAATGTGACCCTCAGTAGCACCCCTCACAGGTACTCAGTCCTGTACTGTGGTTTTTCTCCTGCTGGCTCAGGTGAAGGGCCAGGCAGCAGCTTCATTACCCAGGTGCCATCTCAACGAGTGCTCTATATGCCACATGCCAGGAGAATTTCCTTGGTTGCTATTTTGGCTTAGCCTTTAAGGTGAGGTTTGTTAGCCTATCTTCGATCCCTGGGAAGGTGATGGAGCAAGTCCTCCTGAAAACCATGTCCAAAGATATTAAGAACAAGAAGGTGATTGAGAGTAGACAGCATGGATTTACAAAGGGGAAATCGTGCTTGACCAACCTGATAGCCTTCTGTGATGAAATTACTAGCTTAGTGAATGAAGGGAGAGCAATGGATATTGTTTATCTTGAATTCAGCAATGGTTTCAACATTGGACACTGTCTCCTGTAGCATCCTCATAGACAAATTGATGAAGTACAGACCAAATAAATGGACAGTGAAGTGGACTGAAAATAACTGCTGACCTCAAAAGTTTGTGATCAACAGCACAAAGTCCAGCTTGAAGCCAGTCACTGGTGGTGTACCCCAGGGGTCAATACTGTGATGAATACATTTTAACATCTTTATTAGTGACCTGGATGATGGGGCAGACTCAGCAAGTTTGCAGGTGATACAAAACTGGGGGCAGAGTGGCTGACATGCCAGGTGGCTGTCCTGCCATTCAGAGGGACCTTGATGGGCTGGACAAATGGGTCAGCAGGAACCTCATGAAGTTCATCAATGGGAAACACAAAGCCCTGTATCTGGAGAGCAATAAATTCATGCACCCGTGCACAGTGGGGGGCGACTGACTGGAAAGCAGCTTTGTGAGAAAAGACCCAGAGGTCCTGGTGGACACCAAGCCAGCAATGCATTCTCACAGCAAAGAGGCCAACAGCAACCTGGGCTATATCAGGAAGAGTGTTGCCAGTGGGTCAAGGGAGGTGATCCTTCCTTTCTACTCAGCCCTGGTGAGACACATCTAGAGTGCTGAGTCCATTCCTGGGCTCCCCAGTACAAAAGGAACATAGAGATGCTGGAGCAGGTCCAGTAAAGGGCCACAAAGATGATTAAGACATGGAACATCTGATATGAGGAAAGGCTGAAATAGCTGGGATTCTTTGGCCTGGAGAAGAGAAGGCTCAAGGGATCTTATCAATGTGTATAAATATCTGATGGGAGTAAGTAAGGAAAACAGAGCCACACTGCTTTGAGTGGTGCCCAGTGACAGGACAGGAGGTAATGGGCAAAAACTGAAACACAGGAGGTTCCCTCTGAACATAAGAAAACACATTTTTACTGTCAGGGTGGCCATGCACTGCCACAGGTTGCCCAGAGAGGTTGTGAAGTCTCCATCCTTGGACATACTCAAAACCTGACTTGACACAACCCTGAGAAACCTGCTGTAGGTGACCCTGGTCTGATCAGAGGGTTGGACTAGGAGATCTCTAGAGGCCCCTTCCTACCTCAACTATTCTCTGACCCTTCTTGATTTGAGGAGCTAGAATGTCTGTTCTACTTTGAATAAGCCATATCCACTGTTCTGGGCTTCACTGTTATGAAAGGAAAAAGTTTAAGTACTTTTACTACCAAGAACCGTAATTATTTTGTAATATAATCAATACCTGCCTCTTCTGTGGTTGTGTTAAAACCCTACCCCACCCACCACCAAAAAAAAAAAAAACAACCCCCAAAACGCCCAGAAAATTATATCCATTTTGGAAAAAGTCACTGCTCTTGAAGATGTACATTTCTTATGTTTTGGGCAACCTATAGTATCAAGTCCACAGACCACTTAGGTGAAAAAACAACTAGTTTGTAAATGTCTTTTGGGTTTTGGCAGGAAATCAGTGCCAAACTGCTGTCCTGTGACAGCTGTAGAACTTGTCCAGGTATGCCAAACCAGCTGTGAGTGGTTGAAGAACATTGAGTAAAAAGTGTGGAGCCTATAAAGCTTACGTACTTGCAGGGTTGCACCTAAGTATCTCACTTGCACTTGCAGCTCTCTTCAGGCACCTCTTTTGGCTATAGCTCTTTATCCACCTCATTCTGAAAAAGTGCGAGGCACTTTGTGAAATCCCTGATTTGCCAGGGGATGATGGCAAGTTTGTATCTCAGGAGTGGAAGAGGAGTCTGTCAGGCTGCAGAAATTAGCATCGTGCTCAGGATTGGAGCTAGCAGCTGGGCTGCAGGCAGTCAGTGCTGGAGCAGCAGCTGCTACCCATCCATACCAAGTGTTTAGAGTCCTTGGGTCCCTGCGTCTCTGTAAATATAACTCTGCTGACCCCTCTTCTGACCCTGCTGTCTTCTGTATTTATTATGTGTCAGTGTGGAGACTCTTTCAGCAGTTCTTCTGGGAAGCTCAAGCAATCCATACAGTGCCACTACAAGGACTTCAACAGCACAGTGCTGCCTTTTTGTAGTGCTAAGAAGTTTCATCCAGAAAAAAATGTCTGTGGCCATCTTAATGACTTTGAATCTTTCAATTGTTCAACCAAGTCTTGCTCCCAAGTTCACAATTTACTTTTCTCCAGTGTCTTTCCTACAAATGTAACAGCAAATGGCTCTGTTCTGAGAAGTTTAGTATATGGCCAGCTAAGATTTGCTCCCTCAATGCCTAGTGAAAATGATGATAGATAAATCTCCAACCACCTGGAATAATTGAACCCTTACATGGAAGTTAAATTACCAAAATGTTAGGTCAGGCTAATCAATATCAAGTAAGAATAAAAAGTGTGGTTTGAATAACATTCAGAATGCTCCATCTCAGTCAGGGAAGAAAGGGGAAAATGTGTAATAAACAATTTCCCCCTTAAACTGGAAGATAAATTGTACTGTTAAGCAAAACTGTGTGTGCCAGAATGACTCATTCCTTTCTATTGTTAAGAGCACATTAATCATTGCAGGTACTGGATTTTTGGGGAGTCTAATTAGCAGTTAGATGATGTTTCCAATGTATTTTCTTCAAAGTCCTTCCAAAGCTTTCCTTCCTACCTTTTCAACAGTATACATACATTTTTCAGTGCAATATGGTATATGTTATTAAACCAGGTAAAGTGTAGATGACAGTCACAGCTGGTTATTAATATTGATGTTCACCTAATTAAACATCATAACCCTGAGGTGTTAATTTATAGCATCTTCAGTAAAAATCAAACAGATTTGAATGTATTATCTACATGATAGAAATAAATCATCCTGGCAACGGTTCTGTAGCACTTAGTCATTTGAGGAAACTAATTTTCTTAAAAATACATAGTTTTACACCAATTAATTAACTTTACGCCTTTGAATTGAGAAGGCAATCTTCTTTCTGTGCTGCTGTGGTACTTCACTGTAGAAATCAGATACTTTTGTGGTTGATGGTTAGTAGGAAATCTGGAACTTACAAATTACAAATAATACCAGATCCCAGAAATGATTTAGCACTTCACCATTAGCAAGTTTGGTATCCAATATTAGATAATCCGTATGTTTGTGGGAATATCTTTCCCCTATCTTTTATTTCCTTCTCTGTAATACTAGATATCAGCTGCTCTGTAAACAGTCATTTACCAGGCCTATTTACATAGCCTAAAACTAGGCATAATCTATTATATCTGAAATGTAATGCAGTGCAGCTACATAAAAAACTTTTTCTTTGGGAATAGTAGATTGAGAATGCTGCGTGTCATGATGTAACAGTTTTTATTTTTAATCAAAGATTTGAGACTGGCWGTTCGGATTCAAGCTAAACATATCTCATTCAGCCTCCATTCCCTGGTGTAACACAACAAAGTCAATAGCAATGTTCCAACTTGTCTCCCTCCACCTTTTCCTACGAATCAATTGTGTTTGTTCAGTTATCACCTTCTGGATCATATTTCATTTCTATTTTGGGGCATCAGATGTGATACAGAATAGCTGCTACTTATTTGTTGTAAATTGCTTCTTGCTGCAGATTCTTATTCCTTTGCTGTGTAATTCATATCAGTTCTAATCTCAGGGTCTAATAACACATCAGAGCTTTTCAAAGACACTAGACCAAATGTGTAGTCTGCCTCAGGAGTCTGGCTGGGATCTGATCCTCTTAAATAGCGTCTAAATACAGACAGCAGTTGAGTCCACCTTCTTTCCAGGATCATCTGTCTGATAGATATTTACATTCATTATGCACTTTCCTATTTGGCTTGAAAGTTTAGAAGTGCCCCCATAGGTGGGTGACCCCAATGATCTGTTGTGATCATTTTTAGGTAGGCAGGCACTTGAACTCTTCCTTTGTTCCCTGAGAAAGCAGAAAAATTACATGAGCAAGATTATAGTTAGCTTTACCTGCCAGTGATAGGAGATTGCAGTTATGGAGATTTGACAGCAAGGACTTCTGTCCCTGCTCCCAAAGCAAGACTGTTTAGGTGATTTTTTTTTCAGACCAATGGTAATCTAATGCATTTTAATGCAGCTGGCTCTGGAAGGCCGGGTCTGTCTTCTTCCAACAAATGTAACAACTAAGATACAGTCAGACTTCTTTTATCTGACTTGCTGACATTATGAACACATGGAAGATACCAAGGCTGAAGATTAGCAAGAATTCTAAGCAACATATCAATCAGTTGAATATTCAGTCAGCAGAAATCATATTTAAGAAATTTTGGAACCAAAATTCCAGGTGTGGAAGAAACAGTTGGCAAGAAAAATACCTAGATGACCACTTTTTTTTTTTTTTTCCTGCAAACATGCATTTTTTTCTGTGGAGAAAAAAAAAAAAAAAGGTAAAGCAAAACCATAAAATTAATTCAGATTTCTCTGTTGTGATGAAACATGCAAATTTATCTTTTTTAGTGATTTTTTTTTTTTTTGGTTTCAAGAAAAGACAGTGAGAAAAAGTTTTTAATATAAAAAATAGCCTTCTCATACAGTAATTTCACCACACACAGGCTATTCTGAGACTGAATATGTTGTCTCAGTAATGTCRTTGTCAATCTGAAAATTCAATACAGAACCAGCT
Source organism: Phoebastria nigripes (assembly GCA_035582835.1). Lineage (NCBI taxonomy): Eukaryota > Metazoa > Chordata > Aves > Procellariiformes > Diomedeidae > Phoebastria > Phoebastria nigripes. The sequence continues at coordinate 167,708 of JAYKAV010002519.1, read as the reverse complement.
CAACTCATGGACCTATGAGTCAGACCACATGCTAACTAAAATAAAACCATATTGAATATTGAGTTTAGACACTATGATGCTGAACATTACAATCTCCAGCTTGAAAGAGTCTGGCTCCAGAGTGGAACGATTTCAGCATCTTTTTTTTCATTATTTGGTTCATCCAGGCACCTTGAAAGAAGCTCCAAAAAAACCCACATGTGTTTAGGAAAGAGAAACCTAAATGTGAGGCAATGTTTAAAGCTTTTAATAAGAAGCACCAGGCATATGGCCTAAATATAGACTCTCACAATTTAGAGGACTGCACTYTCACCGGTATTTTTGGCTTTGAACCCTCCAGCTCCAAACCCTCCAGCTCCTTTCAAATCTCCTTTCACAAATGGAGGAGGAACCTGTCTTTCCCTTTGAGACCCAGCAGCAGGAGGAAATATTCTTTCCCTTTACACACAAGGATTGAGTACCCCAGTATTTGAATTTTTTTTTTCATGATATGACAAGAAAAAAAAAAAAAAAGCACTCCTGTGCCCAGGGGCTGGAAACTGGCCTGCCTGTCCTGCAAGGGTATCCTGATCAGCAAGAGAAAGKGTCTTCCTGTGTTTCTTCTAAGTGTGACGACCAGTGCTTCTCCTCCTCCTCCTTCACCCCAAAGCAGCTGCATGCAGGCACAACTGCAAAACAGAGATTAACCCCCAGGCTTGTGGTTAGAGCAGCTTTGAAAGGGACTGAGGAGGTGCTGGGTCTGAAGCCCCTCAGCAGGTGACAAAATTAAACAAAGAAAGGCTTATAGCCACTCTGCTGTTGTATTAAGCGCTTCCTCAGACTTATTTTCTTTTTCTCTTTGGAAGAGACAGCTCCCACTTCATTTTGTAAAGATCACGGATTTACACTGCTAAACTGATAATCTCTATAAGAATCGGTCCCTCAGCAAACCTATGCCCTGGGATGGCTGGCAAATGAAACTTGATTTAACTTAGTGCTGGTCTTTTCGACCTGCTAAGATAAAGGTGTACCTTGGCACATCACTGACTCTTTGGTGTCAGGGAAATTAAATATTGGAAAAAGGTGCATAGGGAACATAAATTCCCCCAGTGCATTTTGGACACTGAACTCTCATATTCAGGATTACTGTTTGGAATTTAGAGAGTTAGTTCCCAGTTTAGGCCAATAATCATATTTTGGACGTAGCCCATTGAGTCTTTTCTACACGCAATATCTTAAATTGAAAGGAAGGCTAACACTACTTAAGGCTTCTGAAAGGATTGCTCTCAAGTCACAGAGAACAGATAGCAAAACCATTTTTTACTCCTCTAAGAACTTCTTTGCTTTATGAACAACACAACATTTTCAGTAGATGAGTGCTGAAAATGATAGGGACAAGATATTGATAGTTCAGAAAATGAACCCAGAGCAATGACCAGCTAAACAATCAAAAACTGGCTTCAGGAGCCTGGAGTTCATTCTCTCTGTCAAAGTGGCAAGCAGCTCCCTGTGCAAAGAATGAGGATTACAGCATATTCTCTTATCTGTCAAAGTGTGGGAGGAGGAGGTTTTCGCAAAGACATTTTTAGTAAGCCCACCAGGACAGAATTACAGTTACCCATTGTGGGCAGATCAAATGAGAAAAACATCACTGATGCAGCCTTTTCGCTGTGACAGCACTTGGGATCTAGACGGCAATTCTGAATGCAGAGCCTTGACTGAGTGAGCTCAATTACAGCTTCTACACATTTCCTTGATTACATCGGGCATTAAAATACACAGAATAACATTTTTTAGAAGCTGATTTTCAGGAGAAGACAAAGAAGGGGCAGGAGAAAAAGGGCTTCTTTTTCAGGAGAAAGCTAGAAATCATTGTCTCAGAGTCAAAAGCCAGAATATCATGTATAACTTTTATGTTTGTTTTATATATTTTTATAAATAAACCTCAAATAAAGCAGAAGATTCACATCAAAGCAGATAACCACTCTATTTATCCCCTATAGACTTTTTTATTTTCTTTGTGAGTGGCAAATTTGTGATTTAAAAATACTATGACAGGCTTGGATGCTGCTGTTAATGGGGAGAGAGGGAGCTACATGATGAAGAGGAAACATTGCACCAGGTACTAATGAAGAAGCAACAGACTTAAGAAGACACTGAGACAGCATTATGCTTTTTGTTAGGGCTAAAAGGTGCTACTGTTTGCTTAAAGAGTTTATCTTCAGATAAAATCCCAGAATAAAATCTGTTGTTGGCAAAAATATTGAGGAAACTTTAGTGTGGCAATCACTACTAGGTGTGTTAGAGTTGAAACTCACTCGTGCCTTTACCAGCCAGTGATGAACTGTAATTGTGGTCACTCTGTATATGACCAGGCAGATTAGTTTGAATAATCTTGGCTGTGAAGACTTTGACCTGAAACAATGCATATTGATGCAGCCTACCTGGCCTTGTCATAAGAATTTTTTCCTTGATGTGCGGTGACCTGGACAGACTCTAAGTCGGGTGACTTGGTTGTGAGTGAAACTCTCTCCAGTAGCCGTGAAGAAGATATCCCATCCAGTTCCCTCCTTTTCATCTAATGCTGTTTTCTTCTGCGTATACACACTCTCACATTGCATGGGGGCAGTGGAAGGCACATTCCGGAACTCTTAAAAAGTCATGTTCTTCCTCCAAAACATAGATAGATTAATGAGCCTATGCAATAATCTTTTCAGTGAGAGTTTAACCTCTAATGCACCTTGTAAATAGCCTTCCATTTTCTCTGTAGAGGCTGTAAAATGCTGAGTCTTGCTCCCACACATTTAAAAAAATTAAAATACGATACCCTGAATCTTTTCTCTCTAGACTTGTAATGGCTGTCCAAGGCTGAACTGCAACTTGGACACCCAAGCAACAGAGTTAGCATAGGTTTAATAGCCAAACCACAGGTTCTTAACACTAGTTAATTGAGAGAATCACATCTCCCTCGCCTGAGTGATGACACACGGAAACCCAACCCCTCCTAAAGCCCTCTCCCCACCTCCTTCCTTGGCCACCTTTGCTCAGCCTCCACACAGGTAGCAGGCGAACCCATTGATGGGCTCTTGACATACAAGGCCTGCGTCTTGTCCCACACTCAGTGAAATGTCTCTCCAGGAGAAGTGATAGCAGCTGGCCACTATTAGCTTGGAAGAAGCTGTACTCCCGCAGCTGTGTCATCTCTTTTGGCATTAGTGTTTTAAAACAACAGTGCCTGTTCTTATTACACCTATTTTACAAAGCTCTATAGAACCAAAGCAAAACGTACTCAATCTCTAAAATAACTCTCTCAAAGGTATTTTAAATCCTTAAATTGAATAAATAGAGATCAACAAGACATTCAGAGAAATGTAACACTGAGAGGAGGGCAGGGGTTCGAACAAAAACAGCCTATGTAATAGTGAGTCACCAGCTCTAATAGTCTTACACCGAACTGTGTAAGAGAGGCAGTTTTTCTGTTAGTAACAAAATAATTCAGCTAGGAAATTCTGGTCACTGTAACAGCCTACAATCTAGCCTGCAAGGCTAGATTCTTGAGACACAAACTCTCTTTCTCCACATATATACAGCTCCCAACAAAAATGTATTTCAGTCCAGATTCAGGCTTTCGCCCTTTGCCAAAATATAGGTAGCAAGTAAAACTGAAATTACTGGTTTTGCTCCCTTGGGGTAATCTTTACCTCTTGTCTGGTTTCATCAGTGCTGGGAACTTGTTCAGACAGTTCTAGTCAAGATCTGCTGCATATTAGAAAAGGCTGCAACATTGTCTTTCGTGGTTTATCCTTTACAGCTACTGCAGTCACGCAAAATGTCATCGGCCTCTGCTGACCCCAGTTGAGCATAATGCATTAGCTAATATTCCAAAGTGTTTTGCAAAGTCCCAGGTCACTTACCATAAATCTGTGCCCCAGCTCCATTTGTAATTCTCCTGGGTGTTTTCAGGTCAACCTGTTGCCATCTTGAGTAGTGGTTGTATAAAATAGGTCAAGTGGTTAATATTCTAATGAATCCATTGCAAATAAGTCAGCCCTATAATAAACCTCTGCAAAGGTCCACTTGTCAGTAGAAAACAAAAATTATTCAAGCTAAGAAAGATTTTTGCTTTAGTAGATCTGAGGATATCCTTTCTTATTGGGTTTGCAGTAGTGCTTTCACCTTCAGGTGGGGAGAGATGTTCTTTTGAAATAGGTCAGTGCCAAACAGAAAATTATATGAAGACATAACAATTTTCAGAAATCTACAGGAATTCAAAATGTCATTTGTAAGAATAACATAGGCAGCTAGATAGCTACCATGGTGTACACCAGTGCAGTACAGTTTGTTCTATAGTATCTGTTCAGGTGTGCAATACATGCAATAAATGTGAGGAAAGTCCTCTCCAAAAGTTGTCTGATGGCACTTAGTGCTTCAGGATGCAAAGAACCCTTGAAGACTTTCAGGAGAGGAAAGCAGTTCCCTGCAGATCTGCAGGATTTTATCAGAAACCTTAGCTACCAGTAGGAAAGCAAAAACTAAGAAAGTTCAGAAAAGGCCTAAGAAGAAGCACTATAGGATATTGCTTAGCCAGAGATGGTACTTCTGTGTTTTGAAGAAAAAAAATCTTCAAACAAAGAGTAATGAAGTAGTTTCTGACACCTGCAAAGAGACCCTGTGGGGTGGCATCCGAAGTCTGTCATGTTCAGTGACTCCTCGTGAGAATCCCTCCACCCGTTTCTTAACCATGTGGAGACAGGTAACAAAAATTGGACTAGCATAAAAAGTAAACAGTGAAATTGGGGTGACATCTCATCAGGAAACCTCAAGCCAATTGTGTAAATATAAATAATCAGAACATAAATCATAGTGAAGCAGTGTATGTATAAATATGCAAATTGTCAGAGGATCTTCCAACCCAGAGTATGCTGCTAATCCAATTACAAGAAACTGATTGCCAATCCAACTCGAGAATGTCAGGATTACTGCTCCATTAAATCTAATAGCTCCCTGAAGCAGGAAATGAGGTGGGATAACAACTATTAAATTTTGGCAGTCCAATAAAAAATGTGGTGACATCATCCTGCCCACATCAAAAATGATTAGAAATGCGATTATGAAGAAAATCTGTACTGTACAGCAAAGAAGTTCAGAGAGAAACACCAGGGAATTAAAATGTGAATCTCTGAAAAAATTCCTTTCTCCAAAAGATTTCTTGGCACCGTAAGTTAACAGGTGTGCTGTAAATAGTCTAGTAAATTTGCTCCCATTACGACTGAGAAAGTACATTTTTCCCCATTACGAGGAATGCAGGAAATCACTTCTGAATGAGTGAAGAGCAAAGGGTGTGTTTTTTCTCTGTGACTTTATTTTTAGCGCTTACTCTTATTGTGAATGGTAGATTCTCACTTCAGTGGAAGTCCTGAAAATAGTTAGAGAAAAGGTGTACTATAATTACCATTCAGCATGAAAGTACCAAAATAGTGCACATACAAGTTGACATGGTACAGAGTGTATGGTGGATAGCTTTTCTGACACCATSAAGTCCTGTGTTATTCCAGTTTTGTGCCAGTGTAGTTCCACTAAAACCAGTGGACTTAAGCCCAAAAAAATACACAGGAAGAAGGAATTAGAGGCACCACAATGCATGTGCAACATAACACAGTCTTTAAAGTCTCCTTGTAAAGAGCTGGAAATGCTTGGCCTTAGGCAAATCAGATATTAAATAATTGCCCTAAGCAATTTGACATAAAAGGCCCTGTTCTGTGCTAAGCAATAAAATTGCCCCCTCTCTCCTTTCCTCCCTGGGAAGAGTTCATTCCAGCTGCCCAAGCAATTTTTTATCATTCTTACCCACAACACACTTTCAGCTCTCCAGCAGCATAGATTTTCTCCCTGATGTCCCTTATTCCTACCTCATATTCCCACCTGGCAATACAGATGACAGAACTGCCTCCAGTGTTGCTAAATGTGAAGCGGATCAGGCATGGCAGTGTCACTGTCAGTCATTTGCCCCGAGTTCTCCTCTGATCTCTAGCATAGATTTTAATACAATTTTTTTGGTAAATCATTTCCTTCCTTTGGGCCTCTTCCTTGCTCTGGAGGAGCCACTCTTTCATCACATGTACGGATGGTATTTGTGGAAGCAGGGTGTTCTGTGCTACAGCAGTGACAGAAATAATTCTAAAGGACAGGTGACCTGAAACATTAAATAGTGGGCAGATGCAGGCAAATTGCCTCAGTAAGCACTGTGATTGTGTATGATCCTTTCCACCTGCTAATGAATATGCATGTGGAAAATAAGAAACTCATTTTTTTTAACTATGTTGAGCTTGCAYTGGTAGTGAATAAATCAGGATGATAAAATGTGAAGTCATCCATATTTAAGATTTAACAGAAAAGGACAGTTATAATCTGCCCAGGAATAAATATAGGTTCAGAACTAGAAAGTTCCTAAATGTCAGAGGAAGGAGATCTGTAACACTCAGTAAGCATTCCAGTCTGGGACAGGGGAAAGGGTAGTTTTCAGGTAAGTTTACAGATGGGACGGAGTTGTCTGAGGCCATAATTTCCAGAATGCCAATGATCCTGATGCTTCTTTTCAATCCCACAGACTACTTTGGCAGGCTGAAAAGAACTGTGTGTAATTAGCACCAAAAATAAATTAATCCGAGAAGACAAAGGCTATCATCAAAGGATAACATGGTAAGGAAAAAGACAAGGCTGATGATAAAACTGTAATGGGAACTGGCAGAAAAGAACGTCCACAGCTGTAAATTTTGGCATAATYTTGGGCGTTGTTAGAAAAACGGAATCAGGCTGTGCTATGTTAAGAAATTTGCTTTGCTTAGATTTCCTAGAATAAGGATCATAAATAGCTGAGACAACTAAATTAATAAATAAAATAGTTGTATACATTGTCAGCTACTACATAATCCTGGACATGACTAAAACACTTTGTTACTTAAATGCAGACCCTTTCCTAACGGCAGCTCTGTTTCTGCTACTCGGGATATCATGTAATGCACAAGCTCTGGCAGTACTCACTCAGTTGTAATGTAAACCCAGTTAGATCTTCAGACTCAGTATTTTCTTGATTATTGCACTGGTGGAGTCATATTCAGAGCAGTTTTCAAACCAGCACAACCAGAACAAGCCTTTTACAAAACACAGAAGTCCTGGTTGCTACGTGATGCATACCCTCCTCCCAGCTGTATACCTGAATAGTTTAATGTATGGATCTACTTGTTACCATGGCTGGCTTGCAACAAAGGCTGAAATCCAGATATATCTGTCTCCTGGATTATTGTGATTTCAGTAGCTCTCTCTTTTATTTAAATACTTAACAGTTGTTACTTATAAATATTATTTTACTTAGCAATATGAATATCCCTAAATCTAATGGCTAAGGCACTCATATAAAACAGGGAAGCAACAGTTTCAGGTCCTTCCTCAAATTAAGGAAAACAAGGATTTTAACCTGAATCTTGCTAATTGGTTATTTAGTCACAAAACTGGTCTCAGAAAGATAAAGCTTCTTGTTTGAGAGAAGTGAGTTTTACATGATGTGCTACACTTCCCTCCAGTCTGGAGACAAGCAATTACCTTTAAGACTAAGGATTTAATGCTCCTTTTTTTTTTTTTTTTTTTTTTTTTTTTTCTGTTTTTTTTTTTTTCTTTTTTCTCCCTGTTTTCTATTAGTTCTCCTGCACTGGCTTTCTGATGTCCCTTCCCCTTATTTGCATGCTGGTTTCAGGTAACAAATCTGGGTAGCAGAGCAGCTCAGCAATAGATGGTGCAGCTCTGTGTCTTTCCAAACCTTGCTCTAGGAGTTTTGCCAACAGTTTGACAAGGACAAAATTCAGTCTTCCCACAGAGAAGGATATGGGGCCAAATTTCCTACCCTGTACATCAGGGCTGTGTCTTGCTGTAGCCAGAATTTGAGCTGTAATATTGGATGTTACAGTGGTTTTGTTGTGTAACTTCAGGCTGACAAAGTGCACACAGCAGCTGTCATTGTTAAAATCAGTGATTTACTGTGAAGATCAAAAATGACTTTTCCTTTGACTCAGGGTCTTAGTTCACCCACACAGCCCAGTGTGAAATTGTGTAAAGATGTTTTGCCCTAAATCCATCCAACCGAAGTCTACAACCAAAAGTGATTTTGTTGTACAAAGTGATTCTTCAGTAGGGATAATGAACCAAGCTAACCCAACTGCATTGCCTTTGGGAAAAAGTAGCTTGCCTTGATGTGATCAGTCAAAATCATCTGTGGGATCTCTACCCAGTAGTGCATTATTTCCTGTGAGCTGCTTCTAATATATTTTAGCCACTGGGTTGATTTACGGTTGGATTAAAAGTAGGATTTAGGAGCCTTAAAATGGGCAAGCCCTTGAGGGCAATCAAGGATGCCTGTTTTCCAGCCCTGTAACTTCCACCACCTGCATTCATTGGGCATTTGCCTACTCATCTCAAAGGTCTTTAGGTGAGCCTGAGCCTCAGGAGCTTGCATTGGCCATGCAGTTGCTTACCACCCACTGAAAACTCTGCTGTGATCCAGGTTTAAGCTGACCTACATCATACCCAAGCTTCACCCTTCTTGAAGTTAAAACTTTCCTGGGTTTAAGATGAGTGGTTGTCGACCTGGCAGGGAGTACAGGCACCCTTAGCACACAACTGACTGCAAAATAAAAATGGCAAAGTGCTAGGAATAGCTGCCAGGACCCTTAGTTTCCCCTTGTTCCCAAACAAGTGGCCTAGCTATCATGTTAAGATGAGGTTCATTTGTACCTGTTGCTTGACTGGCCTCATAAGGGTCATGTTACATGCAGCACCATTTTGTCTATGAGAAGGAGAGCTGGGGAGAGAGCATGTACTCAGGCTGGAGGCTAGAGCTGCCTGCTGGGTGATGGCAGATGCTTGCTCACTGCTCTGAGGGGATGCCCTGATCTCTGGGAGAGACGGATTCCCAGTTCTGGCCAAGTGTTCTAATTTATGAGGCCAGTATTGAAAATGCAGCATCACTCTTTTCTCTTCATTTAATGGCTCTCTTCAGAAAAGGCTGAGTGGACTGGATCATCAATTTCCTATTCATCCTGTAAGCTCTTGGTGGAAGACAGGTTCCTGATTTAAATGCCCTTGATCTCTCTAAGGAGGCAGTGCTCCCAAAATAGCTGAAGGAGACAAGGAGGTCCCCAAAGCAGGAATTTCTACCTCAGGCCTATGGAGGAGTCTGCTTTGTGCAGGAAACATGGGTGGTCAACGGGGAGGTTAAGGAGATCCCTCACTGGTTGTCCAGGGATGCAAGTTTTGTTAAGACAGGATTTAAACTAGGCATCTAAATAAGGCAGACTTGATCTTAATCTAAGTTTGTATCCTTACGAAATATTAAGCATAACTATTTTTAATATCCAAGTCTGTGCAGGTTTGCTTCTATTGAGTCATAGCTAATTAAAATAGCTTTGCTGTTCACCTTTAAATAACATGATTTATTTATTTATATATTTATTTAAGCAAACAAATAATTTCAGCTTTCAAAAAAACCCACCCAATATCTTTTGAAAAACTGGACACAGTTCTGCATGTTCATTTAATGATCTAAACATTACTCAGAGAAAGTTTAACAGTCTGGTGAAACACTGGTTAATTTTTATTATCTGGGGAGGAGGAAGAAGGAAATTTTCAGCATCAATCTTTAAAATGAAACACCTGTTCCACTTTTTAATTTTTTTTTTAATTTTATTTCAAGAGTACTAATTTTCTGTGCATGGTGGAACTTGGAACAGATGCAGCGGAGCAGAAGTTAGAAGAATCTCTTTGCTCTGATTGCTGGCCAGAGGGCAATGCAGGGCTACACAGGAATGCTGAGGGCAAATGAACAGCTCTTTCAGACTGATCAAAGTCTGCAAACCACAACTTTTTCTTCCTGCTTATTTGTTTGTTTGTTTTTTTCCAAAGAGCTGAACATATCATGTTTTCAAACTTTCTGTTTTTTACAGTGAGTCAGTGAAAGGTCAGTTTTATTTTAAACACATGTGCATTTTATGTGAAGAGTAGAACAGTGCATGTGCTGATGAAATAAATGATGTCTTAACAGTTACATAGCTCACATGCAGGCATAGAGAATGAAACCCTACTAAGTGCCGTATTAAACAGCTTCATGCATAATTTCTTTAACTTACATTTTTATAATCACTCATTCTTTATAACAGTACAGATTTTGCCTTCTATCTCAACATCCTAAAGTGCATTGCAAACATTTTGTGAATTAAAACTTGTAACAGCACTGTAAGGTAGGAAACCAGAAACAGCACCATATTTATGGTTGATGGAAACTGAAACAAAACCAACAATTTTGCTAGCTCTCGTGAATTTTTCATGTCTCGCATCACTTGGTATTCTTCTTTAAAAAACCTTATTAGATTGCCATGGCCCTTTTGCTTAGTGATGAAGCTGTCCCAGGAGTTTCTCACTCCGATCTTACCAATACACAGATTAGTGTCCTCAGCTACACTTGTGCAACCGTTGATGGGGGTGCACTGTAAACTCGGGATGGTGAGATTATCTGGATTTAAAACAGTCCTGATACCTGTTCCCTCCCTAAATTGTTATCATAACATGCATTATATTCCTAACCCATTTCTAGCATAGTGACCCTGTGGTGGTGCTGATGCAGACGAAGGGGAGGTGAACCACAGCGAAGGGATAGGAATAGGCAGACAAAGGGGGACCCCTCTAACAAGCTGTATGGGACTGCATACCATGGCTTTCAACTAGCTTGCTTTCCTAAAAGGCACAAGTAAGCAGGTAAAACCTGTGTCAAACCTGGACTTTGTGGGGGAATGGAGGGTTATGTGACTGCCTATGTTTTATGCATGTAAATGCAATGGATTTCAGGAATTAGGAAACCCCCTAATTGAGCTCTAATGTTACACTTCTCTCACAGCCAGGGAAACAAACTGGACTACTAGGATAAATACACAGTTAAGGCTTTGCTCAGACTTGCATAACTCCTGGGAGTGAATTGCGGTCTACTCTTAAGTAATGCATATCATCCCCGCACTTCCAGGTCCTCGGCAATACATGCCTTATACACTGCAGAGGAAAGGATGATTTAATGTTGTCACAGTACACTGAGTATCTCTGGTATGTGTGATTGTGTAGAATGGCCTCTACTTTGGCTCTGGAAAGAGCTTTCATCATGCAGCAAATAGCCACAGGTAAATAAGTAGGAATGATCACCACTTTCCTAAGAAGGGGAGAAAGAGAGATAAATGGTGAAGCTGTGGCTGTACTGAAACTGAGCACAGGCATGCTATTAAGTTCAAAGGACCCAGGATTTCAACCAGGAAATCAAAAGGCCTCTTACCTCTTCCAGAACAGAGCAAAGCCAGTGTGAGGGAAAATGTGAATAATTTAAAAGAACTAGTCAAAGAGGTCTCATCAAGGTTCTTAAAAAATACATGGTCTGAAAATTAGATTATGAGCAGAATATTAGATAATAGTAGAAAAGCCAGAAAAAAAAGATGAAAACAGGTCAGAATTACACATCAGTCACACTAATTTGCTTACTTATAAATATTATTGAGATCTGACAGGAGAACGTACATTTTGTGAAAACTTTGAAGATTTTTTTTCTGGGAAGGTTACTTGCAAACTCTTTTAAAAAAAAATCACAAAATGGAACTGTGTTGAAATGTCCATTTTGAGACAGGAAAGACGAGGTTTCTGACTTGATCTTTTACCGGAGACTTCATCCCACACCTCAGAAACATGTCTGTGGGAAAAGCCATTAAAAGCAAGTGCACAGAACACTCTTTGTTTTGAGCAAAAACGTTTTCCTGACATGAAATCATCAGTTCAAAGTGTTCTCACCAGCTCTCATCACTGTTACTGTTCAGGGTTGCCAGCAGCACCGAATGCTTTCCACGCAAGGGAACTTCTTGCTTGTGCTCCAGGACTTCATAATCTTAAAAGCAAACAAGCAAACAAAATACCCTGAGAAACTAAGACAGATAAAGGAACACAGAGAAATGAAAAATGAAAATAGTCATGGAACAAGGGAAGGAAGAAGATGTGCCAGGGAAGGAAAGGTGGGAGAAACTAAACAAAATTAGCTGATCAGTGGTAGGTTAACATGTCATTAGCAACCCCTGAGAAGTTTTATGTTAGATTAAGAGCATTAATACTGCCAGTCTCTCTCACCAAGCCTGCTGTTTTCCTTTCCAGCTGTTTGCGGTATGTTTTCAGCATTTTCCCTTACCTTTCTCTGATAGATAGGCAGGGAACCAATAGGCAAAGTAGACCTGAAAGACTGAATTGATTACTTTTCTGGAGGTCCAAAGGAAAAGGTGGAATATTTTGGTAGAATCAGATGAGAAGATAAATCTATTTGGAGGTCAGCTTAGGAACGGCTTGCCCTCCATAAAACCCAAGAAGACACAGATGGCTGTGGGCAAAGAAAGGATAAATCCGCCCTTTTCCCTGAACTACAGAGAAAGGGTAGGGGGTAAACCACTATGGGGAGGGTGAGCAAGAAGGGGCAGGATGTTGAGTGAGACTCCTTTGCCTTAGGTCACTGGTTTCTATTAAGTGCACATTGGTAATTAAAGACCCTATGACTAAACAGCTGTTTAATGATCTACACTCAACTGCTCCCATTTGTTCTTAAAGACACTAAGATAGGCCACAGTAGCAAGCCAAAATACATTACATACTACAATATGGCACAGCACTGAAGGGCTGCTTTACTGCTCAGGTGCTCTGCTTAGGAAAACAAAAGCACAATCTGAGAGGTGTTGAGGTAAACAGTTATGAAGACTGTTCTTTGTTCTAAACTTTAATGGATGGAATTGGCCTTTAATGATTGCACTTACAGTAAAACAAGTTGAAAAGAGATGGGATTGCTGCCAGAGGTTACCCTGCATGCATTTTCACAATGGGCAGAGGAATACTTATCACCTTTGTTATCATTTTACCTTTTGGATGGGTCCCAATTCACAGTGGGGAAGGGAGGTGGGAAGGTGATGAGGGAGAGCAGTAGGAGAACGGCTTTAGATGTTATTATTTCTGACATTTCAGTTGCAACATACAAATATATTAGTGATTTCCTTCAGCGCTCTAGACCCATAGCCTTATGATTCCTTCTGAAGAATGGTAATGTTCAGGGGTGTGTCTCTTAATGTACTTGCATAACACATTTGATTACTGTTCTTGTTCATTTTATACCAATGATGTGCTTGGATCTACAGAAGACAACAGTGCCTGTGATAATTCGTGGAAGAAGAAAGAGCTTGCGCTTCATTTCTGAGTAGCCTTACTCTTTAAAAGTGAATTGTAAGTTGCTTAAAATCTGGCCAGGTGGCAGACAACTCTAGCTGATGGCAATAACCTGAAGCTGAACTACTTGGTGCCCAAAGTCCAGTTGGTGACATTATAGATGGAACGTGCTGAGAAACTAAGCACTGTGGAATTGCTTGTTAATGTAATTTTGGACGACAAGAACGTGAACTGACCTATAGCCACCTGTTTTGTGTTTCTACAGCCAAATGCTGTGTTTTTCCACTGAGCTCATTCCCATGCTCAGAGCTGGTGGTATAAGGCCTTGCTGGTAGTTTTCCACCTTATCTGTGATTTCTTTTCTGGAAGAATGAGACGGTTATAAGAAAGCTGAGGCTAAAGAAATGTCACTGTGAAGCATTATGGAAATTCAACACAATTGAAAAGGAAGGAATAACAAAGCAAGTACAAATGTTGGATGAATGCCCTCCATGCTTTGAAAGGTTAAGGCATAGGTAACAAATAGCTGTTTTCCGCTCCTGAAATTTTCTTTCAGCATTAGGTGGGAAGGAGCCTTACATGCTTTAATCTTTTCAGGTTTCCTACAGAAGTTCAGTCTGATGCAACTCTTCTTTATACATTAGGGCTCTAAGTGTCTCTGTCTTGTTGCCCCTACCTTCTGTGAATCTCCAGCTTGTAACATGCCAAAATGTAGCTAGTCAAGAGGGAGTTGTTTGGAACACTATTTCTGAAAATTGTATTGCTCATGTGTTCCACTCATCAGTGGAGGACTGTTATTGCAAAGAGGGAGTTATTTTACTTCTTATATATTTAATTGTGTTAATATATAGTAATGAGTTTTTTGTCTGTCAGCCCAAAAGCTACAAAGCTCCATTACTTTCAGCTGTTAGAGGAAGGAGCCTTAAGTACTCAAGTTGTCAAAAAATGTTAAACTCTATCCTTTCAAATGATTCAATGTAAGATTTATTTCAGTGGAAAAAGAAACAAGACGGAAGGGAAGCAGCTCTACACAAAGAATGACTTAGCTGTTGATGTCAGAGTTGGCCATACAATTTGAAATTAAAAGGGAAGTTGATGGAAGGGACATATTTTTGTGAAAATCTTCATGACAAATGTTCTCATTTTTCACCTTTTTTTCCTTATATTTTTCATATAAGCTAGCACTGTCATAAGCCTCAGCAATTCTAACTGCAAGTGAGCACAGGGAACAGAGATCGCTTTCAGGAGTGGCCATTATCAGATACATGAATTTGCAGAAATACCAGTGCCATTGCCTTCACTTGAAACATACACATTCTTCCCCAGATTTCTTTTCTTTTCCTCCCAAGCCCTTATATTTTCACCTTGAATTCCATGAATTATTATCCAGTGTCATACACTTAGCAGATGTGGTGACTTTCTTTTTGAGGCTATTTCATAATATCTGAAATTCCTGAGAGTTTTTCTCTAAAAGGATAAATTCTCACTTGCCCTTTGAAGAGACCACCTACTTTAAAAAGGATCCATTTACACACATATGAAGACTGTGCCAAAAGGGATAAAACAGACAATTACAAGCCAGATTCTTACATGAGTGATGGCCCCTCCTCCTTCCTCAGAAGGTGAAGAAGGGTTGTGCCTTGCTAAGAAGGATCTCCTGGGAAATCTCAGTTGAGCCATCTGTGCCTCTCCTGGGACCATTGCATTCCTGCCCATATCAGTATAATGTTCATGCATGACCCAGCAGCTTAAGTAAGTCCATGCAGCACCTATGAGAAGCTGCTTGCAATATTGCTGGCAGAACTTGGACTTCAGAATCAAAGACTAAGTTTTGCAATTCTGGCCTATTTTTATCACTGTTTAGGCTTAAATTATGAACCCTTTCCTAAGGTTAGTCACCTGTTCAAACTCTTTCTCTCAAAATATTGTCAGAAAAGGGGAAGAGAGACTGAGCCTGATAATTCAGTAATTCTCTCTCTCATACAGGGCTTTGCCTATGCAAGTTTGATTTCTCATCTGTTTGGAGTAACTTGAACTTTTGTTTCTCACATGCCTGAGAGCTCTGCTGTAACATATAGCCATGATATAGCTCATTCCAGAACTGGTTGAGGTTGATTGTGCAAGTAACATGACTAATAGAGAATTTTATGATTCTTCATACTGCACAAAAGCTGCTGGTGAAAGCCAGTCTCTGGGAGCCAATGATCTGGAGTTTAATTTCAGCACCAAGAAAAAAAAAATCCAAGTTAGTTACTGACTTGCAGAAACAATAGTTTAAAAAACAAAGATTGCTACTGTGATCAAACCACAGTCTGMCTGTGATTAAATCAAATTTCTGCTATCACAAGTATTACTCCTCTGCCAAAGTGATCTGTTTCCCATCACTGTGTCCCTTTTTTCTAGTTGGAATTCCCTCTCCTCCCATGATCAGCCTGGCAGGCAGCTCCTCCATTGCCTCCTTACCTGTCCTGGGACRAGAAATCCCTGCCCCATCCCCTCCCTCCTGTGGATGTGGGGTGGGATGCTCACACTCCTCCCAACYCTGTCCTATTCATCTACTTTATGGCTGCCAACTCTGAACCTGATGTCTTTGAAAAAGCCACTCAGCCCTGGCAAAGAGGTCATAGATCATGACAAAAGAGAGAAAACTATAAATCTGAAACCCTTGACATCAGAGGGGGTTGTTGCAGGTAAGAAGTGCTTACAAAAAAAAGAAGAATCTCAGCTCTTCAGGCAGCAGTAAAGATAAGCACTTAGGGGAGGTGGTGCTCATGAGCTTATACGTTACAGAGAACATAGTATTCAGGTAGGAATCAAGGCATCATATTCCTGGTCTCAAAGTAGTTTGTCAGTTAGTCAGTGCCCCAATGAGGAGAGCAGGACAAAAATATTTTGCATTCAGACAGCAATTAGCTGARTACCATTGACTTACTCTTCATGACAGGTGTCACAGAGGTGTATGACATACCAGTGCCATGTCAAAGGAACATATATCAACATAGGAAGAGTATTGGGGCTTGGATATTGTTGGCCAAATCATGCTTTTTTTCTTGTTGTTCTCGTTCCAACACAGGAAAACACAGAACTCTACAGATGTCACAGTAAAAAAAAAATGGATAAACCACATTTGCATGAACATGAAATTCAGATCCTCTGTCTAAGACTCAAGATCATATAGGGAAGCAAGAAAAAGCAGCTGTCACATCCCTTTCATTCCAAAATACATATAAATTTGGGGACTAAAAAGGAGCTGAAAAAGAAAATGAACAGTGCAAATCTAAAACCAGAACTGTACTCTAGGAAGTTCTATTTTGAACTGAGGGACAGATTAGGCAGTGAGAAAGGCATAGAAATATGAACTAGAGATTGGAACCAAAGGAAAGAATAGCAGCAGTCGGAGGCAATGTGTTTGAAGTTACAGCAATCACAACTGGATTTCAGCAGAGAGGGAGCAAAAACTGCAGAACTGCAGAAGAAATATCATGCCTCAAGGAAATATAGAAGACCCCAGGGAGGACATTTTCTTGAATGCTAATTCCAGTAAAATATTGGAAGGAGGAGAAGGAAAGAAGCATGAAATAGCAGAAAAGCCCTGCAAGAAAAGATAATCATAGGTTTCTTGAAGGTTTGGCGGGAGTTGCTGCTTTTATGGTAGGAACARGGAAAAGTCATAAACACTGGGATTAATCTAACCTAATCTCACCTAGTTTCCTCTCTAGGCAATACAGAGAAATAAGCAGTTCTAAAGTGCAACTCACCCCATCTTCTACAAGTCCTCTACAGTAAATCAGATTAGTGGTGGCTTAAAAGTTTCTGTTTCTATTCATTAACTAAAAGAGGAGTCTAAAGTGACTAGCTCAGATGAAGATATCTAGACTGCAGATGTCTACATATCATTTCCTAAAGTGGCTAAAATTCCACAGGGCAATTTCAGAATAAAAAATGAAAATCTCACAACAGAGACACCACAAACTATGAGACAGAACAGTTCACACAAATCTTCGCAAGGTCTCACTTCAACATCACATGCTGACATGTAAAGTCAAACAGCTTGAAATTTGTATTGGATAAACTTTGGTGTTTGTAATACAGGTAGAAATCAGAAGTTGAAAAAAAGCAAACAAGAGGCAACAAACTCACAACAGAGGTGCTAAAAAGCACCTGACATCACTGTCATAATGAAACAAACACAGTTATCCAGTACAGTCTGGAGAATACAAGACTTCTCCTGATCATTAAAAATACAAAACAATCAGAGAACCCAAGAGTAACACCATTGTCTGGAGAAGTGAAGGTCATTTAAAACATGACTGTGAAGGACAGAAGAAGACAACAATGAAAAACTTAAAGAACAACAGACTAGATTCAGGGCTAAAGTACCCTATGCAAACCTGGTGTCACAAAGAAGGACCTTTGGGAGTATTCTCCACTTCTTTGATTCATGTTAGAGAGTTTTCTTGGCTAATGATAATCATTGTCTCTTTTCCCTTTCACGCTGTTATTACCAGCTCTAAAACCAGCTCCCTGGAGAGTTATACCCTGCTATCTTGTCCTGGTTTTGGCTGGGATAGAGTTAATTTTCTTCCTAGTGCTGTGTTTTGGATTTAGTATGASAAGAATGTTGATAAGACACTGATGTTTTTAGCTGTTGCTAAGTAGTCTACTAGTCAAGGACTTTTCAGCTTCCCATGCTCTGCCAGGTGCACAAGAAGCTGGGAGGGAGCATAGCTGGGACAGCTAGCCCAACTGGCCAACGGGATATTCCATACCATATGATGTCATGCTTAGTATATAAATAGGAGGCGTGGTCCAGGAAGTAGCGATCACTGCTTGGGTATCGGTGGGCAGGTGGTGAGCAATTGCATTGTGCATCACTCATTTTATATATTCTACCATTATTATTATTATTATTATTATTTATTTATTTATTTATTTATTTATTTTTTATTATTATTATTATTTTCCCTTCCTTTTCTGTTCAATTAAACTGTCTTTATCTCAGCCCATGGATTTTATTTTATTTTTTTCCGATTCTCTCCCCCATCCCACTGTGTGTGGGCGGGGAGTGAGCGAGCAGCTGTACGGTGTTTGGCTGCCTGCTGGGTTAAACCACAACAGTCCTTTCTGGCACCCAACATGGGGCATGAAGGGTTGAGATAACAACAGATCTGACCAAAGCGTGTTAAGGCAAAATTTGTTATAAGCATTCATTATATTGGTTTAATAGTTACTGGTCACAATGTTGATTTATTGGGTCTCAGAGTTGTGGGGCTGGCTCTCAGTGTTGTGTTATTGTTGTGGTTTAACCCTGGCAGCACCTAAAAACCACCATGATGGGGGAGACAATCGGGAGGGCACGAGTAGGAAAACTCACGGGTTGAGATAAAAACAGTTTAATAATTGAAATAAAACAAAGTAGAACAGTAATAGTAACAGTGATAACAACAACAACAACAACAATATACAAAGCAAGCGATGCACAATGCAATTGCTCACCACCCGCCAAACCGAATGAGAGCCCGGGACCCCGGGACCCCCCCCACACCCTTAGTTTTTATACTGAGCATGACGTTACATGGTATGGAATACCCCATTGGCCAGCTGGGTCAAACACCCCGGCTATGSTCCCCCCGCCAGCTTCCCATGCMCCTGGCAGGGCATGGGAGGCCGAAAAGTGCCCGGTGCAAGCACCACCCAGCAACACCCAAAACATCAATGGGCCATCAACGCTCCTATTATACCAAACCCAAAACACAGCACACCCTCCCCAGCTACTGGGAAGAAAGTTAACTCTGTCCCAGCCAGAACCAGGACAGTTATGTAATACCTTACTTGCAGTATGTGTTCCCTGTTGTGCTGTTTATCACTGCTCGGAACTGGGTCAAGGTTATCATTTTGCTGCACTGTGTAACACTGTTTTATGATATGATAAAATCATTGGTCGTGAGTCTAATGTGGTATTTTACTTAGCATTGCTGTCATCTCTGTACCTCGGGAACCACCTCTCGGAAACTATTAATAATTGCACTACTCTTTACCTTTTCTCCTCAGAGAACCAATTTATGGAAGGGGACACTTTTCCCCACTCCTTCGTCTTCCCTTCCATATCTCCAGAAATGCCTTTTTCTTCTATCCTCTTCATGAAGCACTCCACAACAGTTCTTGAGAATGTTGAATATCCTTGGGATGTTCAAACAAGCGTGTTCATATTGCTATGTCTCCTGAATGTGGTTCAGGTCTTGTTTAGGGTTAAACAACTATTTAGGAATACTGTCCAGAGATCAACCCCAGCAACAGACACTGTGGCTTCTCAAACCCCTGCGACAGGCACTGCAGCTACTCAAACCCTGATGACAGTCACTGCAGTTATTCCAAACCCCGTGACAGGCACTGCAGCCATTCCAACCCCAGCGATAGTCACTGTGGCTGAGACAGAGAACCAACCTGTGCTGGTATCAGTCGCCCCTATACAGAAAAAGAAATACACAAGAAAATCGGCTCGTTTWGTAAGGGATGAAGATGAACCAGGGCCATCACAACAGGAGGAGGAAGAGGCAGAAGCCATAAATGAGATGGTAACCACCCGATCCCTATCCCTGAATGAGCTGCGAGATATGCGAAAAGATTTCAGTCATCGTCCAGGYGAGCAYATTRTCACCTGKCTGCTCCGATGCTGGGATAACGGGGCCAGTAGCCTGGAATTAGAGGGTAGGGAAGCCAAGCAGCTGGGATCCCTTTCTAGGGAAGGGGGCATTGACAAAGCGATTGGGCAAGGGGCACAAGCCCTCAGCATCTGGAGGCGACTCCTGTCAGGCGTGAAGGAAAGGTATCCCTTCAAGGAAGATGTTATATGTCACCCAGGCAAGTGGACCACCATAGAGAGAGGTATCCAGTACCTGAGGGAATTAGCCATGCTGGAGGTGATTTGTGATGACCTGGACAACGAGCAGTTACCCAAAGATCCAGATGAAGTCAAGTGCACCCGACCCATGTGGCGGAAGTTTGTACGGAGCGCACCAGTGTCGCATGCAAACTCATTGGCAATAATGACCTGGAAAGATGGAGAGGAACAAACAGTGGATTAATTGGCTGGCCAACTCTGGCAATACGAAGAAAGTCTCTCTTCCTCCCTACAGGCCTGCATCTTGGCTGTGGAGAAACTGCCGGACATGATAGCCAAGAAACTATCCCAGGAGTTCCTGCAACATAAAGAAGATAGGTCCTACTCCCCACCTGTACAGACCAGTATCTCAGCCATTAGGAGTAAATGTCCCTCTGCTCAAGCGAGAAGATATAGTGCATACACACCATAGGGCACCCTGTGGTTTTACCCGCGTGACCACGGAGAGGACATGAGGAAGTGGGATGGAAAATCTACCTCAATCCTACAGGCATGGGTATGTGAGTTGCAAGGAAAAACGATCACAAAAGGGGGTTCTTCCAGAATAACTGCTGCTCCGGTTTCCAGTGAGCAGTTCCCCAGACAGAGCAGAAGGGCTGGCTTTACTTCCGATCTTAATAATGGGACTTTTGATTCACATCAACAAGAAGTGAGTAACGAGTACTATGACCAGGACTAGAGGGGCCCTGCCTCCGGCCAGGTGGAGGRAAGGGACAACCGGGTTTACTGGACTGTGTGGATTCAATGGCCTGGCACATCAGACCCACAGGAGTTTAAGGCTCTAGTAGACACCGGTGCACAGTGTACCCTAATGCCATCAAGCTATGAAGGGGCACAAACCATTTGTATTTCTGGAGTGACAGGGGGATCCCAAGAGTTAATTGTATTGGAGGCTGAAGTGAGCCTAACTGGGAATGAGTGGCAAAAGCACCCCATCGTGAYTGGCCCAGWGGCTCCGTGCATCCTTGGCATAGACTACCTCAGAAGAGGGTATTTCAAGGACCCAAAGGGGTACCGGTGGGCTTTGGTATAGCTGCCTTGGAGACGGAGGAAATTAAACAGCTGTCCCCCTTGCCCAGTCTCTCAGAGGACCCTTCTGTTGTGGGGTTGCTGAGGGTCGAGGAACAACAGGTGCCGATTGCTACTACAACGGTGCACCGGTGGCAATATCGCACCAACTGAGACTCCCTGATTCCCATCCATAAGCTGATCCGTCAACTGGAGAGCCAAGGGGTGATCAGCAAGACTCGCTCACCCTTTAACAGTCCCATATGGCCAGTGCGAAAGTCTAATGGAGAGTGGAGACTAACAGTAGACTATTGTGGCCTGAACGAAGTCACACYGCCATTGAGTGCTGCCGTGCCCGATGTGCTAGAACTTCAATATGAACTGGAGTCAAAGGCAGCCAAGTGGTATGCCACCACTGATATCGCTAATGCATTTTTCTCAATCCCTTTGGCAGCGGAGTGCAGGCCACAGTTTGCTTTCACTTGGAGGGACATCCAGTACACCTGGAATCAACTGCCTCAGGGGTGGAAACACAGCCCYACCATTTGCATGGACTGATCCACGCCGC
The DNA here is from genome assembly GCA_035582835.1 of Phoebastria nigripes. Taxonomy (NCBI): domain Eukaryota; kingdom Metazoa; phylum Chordata; class Aves; order Procellariiformes; family Diomedeidae; genus Phoebastria; species Phoebastria nigripes. The sequence continues at coordinate 145,980 of JAYKAV010002519.1, read as the reverse complement.
ACTGGAGCAGGGTGAGGCTCCAGAACACCTGCAATACATTGATGACATCATTGTATGGGGCAGCACAGCAGAAGATGTTTTTGGGAAAGGGAAGAAAATAATTCAAATCCTTCTGAAGGATTAGAAATCTTTAGAACTTCAGAAATTCTGAATCTTTAGAAAATTGTGGTGTAATATGTTAAGGAACTGAGCTCCACGAAACTCTCTGTAGGACTGAGGAACCAGAAAACAAAGCAGTTCAATGTGGAATCCTGTATGAGGCAGAGCTGGTTAGTACTGCTTTTTAGAAACATAGTAACACAAGAAACACTGGTACAACACATCTCTTCTATTCAAACTTTGATTACAGAAATGCATCACTGATAAATTGCTTTGGAAACTGCAAAGACAGACAACCTGTCAAAGGGTAAAGTCATGGTTTAGTTAGTATGAAGGATTCTAAAACAAGGACCTTTCAATTCTCCATCTCAAAAGACACATCAGAGTATTTCAGTATTACCTTGTGAAGAAAATAATATTAGAGACAGGAGATATATCTACATCACAAACTCAGTCTAACATCTGCACGGGAACAGGAGATTTACAGCAGCAGAGCAAAGCTGAAATTTTTTACCTCTAACCTCAAAGTATATCTAAGACATGTGAGAGAGAACTGAACATATCTGAGAGAACTGAAGTTCAACCAAGTATTAATATGGTGGGAAGTATTAAGTCCTTCTGGTATTTGAGGGAAAGACCAATATGGAGACCGTAGACATCATTAGCTGCAGCCCAGCTTCAGCTGAATCAGAAGGGAGTGTATAACATACCAGAAACTCGTGTGCTGGATAGTGACACGTAGATGCCCAGATGAAGCTACCAAGCGAAAATTAACTGCTGTCAGGAAAAGATTAAGAAAAATGTTTAGCAGAGCAGTCAGGCCACTTAGTAAAAATACTGAGTGGCAGCAAAGGGCTGAGTGGACATTCTCTGTTTTCATTAGTCATACCTGTAATTGTGACAGCAGGGGCCGGTAAGCTATGCTTACTTTCTCTCCACTGGGCATCCTAACCATAAAACACTATGGTCACGATTTCTGTTTGGCACAATAAGTATTTTATGAACCCCTACCAAAGAGAATAGCTTTAGCTGGAAGGAGTCAGAGAAGTTATGTCCAGAGCATTTGTCTGGGAGGCAGGTTATGCAGGTCAGAATATTTTTAGTGCTGAGTCTGAATTTACTACATTCACAGCCAGTGGCCTTACAGCTGGACTCATGGGTTTAGGCCAGGTACTGCATGATACCAGACCTGAAAAGTGTATTCTGAGCCTCCTGAGTGGAGCAACTTCTAGAAGTAAAAATAAACAGGACTTCAGCCCCATTTTCAGATCTCAGCAGAGATCCAGTGCAAGCAGGGTGTGTAGCTGCCTAAGATTTTGACCTTTCCTAGCAAAGTATTTAGGGAACATTAGGGAAGCATGGTTTATTGATTTCAGTTGCCTCCAGACCTAGTCAGCAGCTAAGTACAAATATTGTGAATCTACACTTTTTTACTGTTGTGGTTTAACCCAGCAGGCAGCCAAACACCAYACAGCCGCTCGCTCACTCCCCGCCCACACACAGTGGGATGGGGGAGAGAATTGGGAAAAAAAAGTAAAATTAGTGGACTGAGATAAAGACAGTTTAAAAGAACAGAAAAGAAAGGGAAAATAATAATAATAATAATAATAATAATAATAATAATAATAATAATGGTGATGATAGAATATACAAAATGAGTGATGCACAACGCAATTGCTCACCACCCGCCGACCGATGCCCAGCCAGTCCTCGAGCAGCAATCGCTGCTTCCTGGACAACTCCCCCTACTTTATATACTGAACATGATGTCATATGGTATGGAATACCCTGCTGGCCAGTTGGGTTAGCTGTCCTGGCTATGCTCTCTCCCAGCTTCTTGTGCACCTGGCAGAGCATGGGAAGCTGAAAAGTCCTTGACTAGTGTAAACACTACTTAGCAACAACTAAAACATCAGTGTGTTATCAACATTATTCTCATTCTAAATCCAAAAATCCAGCACTATACCAGCTACTAGGAAGAAAATTAACTCTATCCCAGCTGAAACCAGGACATTTACACAGTGAGTGCTGCGGTAAGTGGTCAGCTTTCAGATATCTGATTTCTGTGGAGGAACTGCCAAGGGACTGCAGTACAGAGTGGATTCCTAGTATACAGTGGGTAAGTGTGACTTTCCAGCTCTGTTCAAAGCAGTAGGAGATCCAGAAGTTTGGCGTAAGGAGGGAGGAGGACATGAGGACCTGTGACCCTGACTTGAGCAAGAAAAGCGATGTGGCCAATGGCAAAAGAAAAGGATGTGCTGACCAGTGATGAGAAGAGGTGCCTGAATTGCATTTGTGTGCCTCAAGAGTATCTCCTTTTCTGAGATGTCACTGGTACCATGCTCTGAGGATGTCCCAGAGCCACAGATTGCTGAAAGCTGGACTGTTTCCACTGTTCAGGGAAAATATCCCTCCCTGTATGCCTGTGCTGCTTCATACTGTTCCCCAGGCATCTGGTGTTGGCCACCATCAGAGACAAGATGCTGAACTACATAGACCCTTCATGTGACCTTGGACAGATGCTCTAATGCCCATAGTTTAACTCCACCACTACCTTTGTTTTATATACATTTGTTGCTACTCATTATTCTTCTCAGGAGGAACACAGTTTCAGTGATTTATCCTAAGAGAGGAATACCAGAACATTAACCTTCCTTCATTACTTGGTCTACACATTTCTTTCGTACCCTCCATTTAGTGCTTTGCACATTGCTTCTCACTGCAGGGCCTTTGGAGATTGAGAGGAAGAAGTAGTTATGGAGGACATAAGGCAGGAACGCACACTGAAAACTGAGAAAACAGTATACACCCAAAATGAAACTTCTGCCCTCAGCGGGTGCTTCTCTACACTTCTAAACTCCCTATTAATAGTGTTCTAAGCATTGCCTGGATTGCTGAATGAAAGGCAATTTGTGAGATGCAGTAGAGTCAATGGAATCTTTATTTTAAATGTTATAATTAAATAAATGCTTTTTTACCACTAACAGAAGTAATCAGATGAAAGAAGGATCTTTTCATAAGTGGGAAGATCATTATAGGTTGAATGTCTTTGTACACTAGTTTTAGAACCGGTCCATAGCTGAATAAATACTAAATACTCTTTTATAACGCAAGATAGGATGTGTGTTTCAGCTTTAATAGCTACTAACTCATTTAGCTGGAGGGTAACACCAGGCTAATCAAAGGTCACCCGAGTCCTGGTTGATGTTGAATGGGAGTTGACAGCTTTCCACGGTAGCGCACAATTCATGGGGATTTTTTTTCTGCAGGAGCAATAGTCATCTGGGATTGACACAATGCTGACTTTCAAACCGGTTAATTCAAATCCTTAAAGACTCTGCAAAACCAGACAACTTTTCAAGTTTTGTCCCAGGGAAGAAGTGTTCATCTTACAAGGAAATTCTGGTCTCAGGCAAATTACTGAAGTCCAATAACAATATGTTTCATAAACAGCAGCAGGAATCAGGGACCTGAACAGACAACAAATTTCAGGTTGTGTAGTTTCAATTTAAAATGACACAGGCCTCAGTGTYTAAGCATGATTCATGGAAAAGAGAAGCATATATTTTTGCATTCATGGGGACAAAATAATAGAAAACATAAGAAACAACAAGGAAGGTTTAGGAATGTTTGTTTGTAAGATTAAATAAGATATACTTGAAGCGTCCTTTCACAGACACAAAAAACCTCCAGTGACATAGTAAATGAAAAACAACGTGTTCAAACACCAGACGTTATTTTTGAAAGGCACTGCATCTGACTACATCATAAGCTTGAATTCATGCGGTATATTTTATTACCTTTAAGAGTCAAAGTTCATTGTTCAAATGTGTGTGTGTACACGCTCTCTGGCAGATGCAACTATTGTGATTGTTCATGCAAATTGATTATCCTCCCCTGCAGACATGCTGAGTGCAAGTGACTGTACATGTGAAGACATGCAGCCTATTTTAGGATTGTAAAATGTTGCCCAGACCAAAAATACAGTTTTTCAATAGTAGTTGAAATAGTTATCTGTAATGCACTCATAGCTGAGATTACCCCTTTGAGTATGTCTCACACACACACACACACATTCTCTTATAATGTACCTTGGTAGATACTTTAGTATAATGTACAATTATATAAATAACTATAGTGGATTTAAGATCAGGTCAAGAGGAAACGTGAAACTCATCAGTTAGGGAAAAAAATGAGAGGAAATATCATACAATAAGAAAATAACTAAAATTCTAATGAACCTATGTCTGACAAGGGTGTTTGTCCGCGAACCCATGGAGAGAGGCAATGTTCTTTGAAAAGATAATGAAGTAGAAAAAAATGCTTTGCCGTGTGGCTACAAAGGAAATTAAAAAGATTATATATCAATGTGTAATAAATGTAATTACATAGGTTATGCAGCTGCAGGGTACAATATACCCATATATTGTAAAGTCTGAGACCTACAGCTGTCTAAACAGCCTACTGAAATTCCTTAATCCTCACTCTGTCAAGCAGTAAGAATTGTTTTCCCGAACAAGAGCTCTGGAACTGTGACTACAATCACTGCTGAGGAGATGGCCACTGCACAGACCATACATTCAGAGATGTTCCGCTGTATCTGTGACTCGATTTCTAGCACCACTCTGGATTTCCACAGCACTGGATTTGACAACATTAGTGAGATGAAAAATGGTATGTGAGCTTCACAGCTGCCAATCTCCTACCTTTACAACCAGGTATCATAAGCAGGGTACTATACCTTTCCATAGGAAAGAAAACAGAAGGTCATTAAACTGCTTGGGTAGAGGGAGGCAGTGGCTTTGCTTTTCCTTTTTCTTCTAAATAAATCTGTTATTGTGTTTAATTGAAGTTCTCACTCATATTTAGAATTTATAAATACTTGTAACAAGGAGAGAAAAAGAAACCAAATGAAACTAGTTCTGATTCAGAAAGGCCGAAATGTCATTAAAAAATCTTAGCGAATCTTTCCATTCTATTTTAACAATTTTAACAATTTTAACAATTTTTTTTAATTAATTATAGATGGCTAAAATGTTTCATCTTTTACAGCTTAAAATTTCAGTTTTTGAAACTACTGAGGGAAGAACTTGAGTGGCAGGGGTTGTGAAAATTTATCCTGTAGCATTATCTGGTTTTTGCTTCCTTCCCAGTATCCTCTCTTCACTTGCCCTCTATTTTGTGTCATTTATGCTTGTTCTTTTTTGTATAACTACACTCCTCTTTAGTATATACCCTCTCAAATTCTGAAATCATCTCTCTCTGGTTTGGATGACAGCCAGAACAATTGACTGCAACAGGCCTCCCTGGATACTTCAGTAGCACCATGACTAACAGGATTAGTTAGCCACCTTGGATCATTGGGAAGCTCAGAGTATCAGGGACAATATCAGAACAGAAGTTCTCTTTCTTTTCCATTTTCCTTTCTTCCCCATCTTCTCTCTTACTTTTTCTTTTGGCTTCTCATTGCTGATTAAGTAGAAATGCTGTTTCAGAAAAGAGAACATTTCCTCCCTTAAGTATTTGTGCTGGTAGTTAATGCATATTAAAACCAAATTATCTTCAAATAGTTCTCCTTTGCCTTTCCCTTTCCCCAATATATTAGAAAGCTGCGCTAAAACAATTTGTAGACTAGTTTGCAAAGGGCAAAGTCTCACTCAGGACTCTTTTATTCCTGATTAGCCTGACCACACGTTCAATAAAGTGCAATTATAGATCTGCTCAGCAGTGAGAGTGTGGGAACTCAAGGGAGGAAGTCATGACTTGATTTTTTTTCTCTTAAGTATTTTTCCATTGCAGTAATCAACAGTATTCAGGTCATCCTAAGAAATAAAAAATCAGCAGCATTCTAGCTTTCTTCAAATCTTTACTTTTCACTGCTTTACCTAGTTCAGGTTTTGATGGTGTCGTTTTTGTTTTGCAAGTTCAATATTTTTGTTGGGGTATTTTTTGATGTAAAGCTCAAGGCTGTGAGTGGAGAGGAAATGTTTTCTTGCACAAATGTGTTGCTGTATTCATCCTTTCTAGTGGTACCTGTTCTGAGTTAAATTGATTAAATTTGCAGAGACATAGTCAATTCCAAACACAGCAGGCACCTGAATTTCTAGGCAAGGGTATTATCTTACTTGTCCTCTGCTGTTGTAGTCCAGTAGAGTTAAAATAAGAGGAATGTGCGAAAATTAGTCTACTGTCAGTCAATTTATGTATTCCTTAAGCAGTAGTAAGCAATTCTCCCTTTTATATAGATCTATTTCACCATTTTGACAGGAAAATAGCAGAAAGTCCACCAAAATGGAAAGTGTGAATATTAGTGAATTAGTGAATTAGTGAATATTAGTCATTTAGCATAAGAGAAGCATACTTTGATTTTCAATAATTTGTGAAGATCTATTATAAGTCATAACTAATGAACTAACATCATTCCCTGAACTACTATCTGCTGAGGGTCATAATTATGTAAGAATAGCATCCCCAGTATGGTGGGACTCTAGCCAGTTAACATGCAGGTGGTGTGAGAAGCAGCCCTTCACACAGATGTTAAGCAAAAAATAGACTGTTTAGAGTTATATGTGATGATTAGGATCACAATAAGATGATTACCCTATTCAAATAAATAACAGAAGTCTTTTAAGGCTATCACCCAAGAATGGTTATGCTAAATATGTACCTGAGATATTTGAGACAGGAAGGCAATATAACACAGCAAGAATAGGACAGTAGGTTTGGTACCCAGGTAGAGATGAGAAGAGCTATTGGTTCCTTTAGCTTGGAGCTCATCTGTCCTGAGGTCAGCTGTACCTCAGCAAGTTACTCAAACAGTACATACCTTTACTACTCCCATTTGCTTGGCCAAGGTTCCTTGCACTCTTTCAACACCAAATGTTATCAATTTAATCTAAACTAATCTAATCAATCAAAATAAAGTCCTGGGCCTGGGGCAGGGGGTATATATTAATTTGCACTTGAGCAACACTTGCTGTAATGCAGTTATGCTGGTATTGTCTAGTGGATAGCTCTGGTGGCAGATGCAAAGGAACCCTGCTAGCATGTGATAGCCAGCCTGGTCATTGCCAGCAGCATGCAGACTAGCTAGCTTGAAGGCAAGGCTCATGCAAGGTATAGTCAGAGCCAGATGCTGTCAAGGGCAGCAGACAGATCATGATAGCAACACTTGGTCYTGTGGCCTGTTTTACCCACAGCAGCCCCCTGGAAAGCTGAGCTGACTGCTGACAATGCCAGGAGAAAAGATGGGGTATGTGGCATGTAGGCATCTGCAACTGAAAGGTCTCTCTTATAACCCTCCCTCCCTGGGGTCCATTGTTTGGGCACCTTAGGCAATGCACAAACAGATTTTGTAAGCAGGGTACATACTACTTAAAAGTATAAAGCAATTATTTATGGGTTTATTATTTATGAGCTCTACACGCAGTAGAGCTAGGATTAAGGAGCTACTACTAGGCTTAGCATTAGTATGCTCATCATGAGGTCTTTGGAGGCCAGGCAGAGCCCTCTCAGGAGGGGACCCTTGCTGCTCCCTGGAGTTGGCCCTCAGTGTTGCTGACTTGCCATATTCCAACCCCTTGTTTTTTCCTGTAATATTTTCTACTTTTCGTGTTCATGTTTTTCCTCTTGAATCCTTGAGCTGCAACCTGCCCCATCTCAACAATCCTGCCTCTTCAATTTTACCTTTCTTATCTCAGATGGCTCTGCTCTACAGACCATTTCATAGCTCTTTTGCACAACTTCACAACTTCTTCAGCAGCCTCAGCCAAGGTTATGCAGCTGGGACATACTAGACCTGAGCTGAACCATGGGGAGGGAGGGGGTGTTACAGAGGGGGCTACAGAGCAAATGGTTACAGTTACCCAGCTGTACAATATCAAAAGTAGACCTTGGACCAGAGACACTGAACCTTTTATCTCTTTCCTGAAACAGAAGCCATTACTCCTCTCTCTCTCCCACCACCGACTGCCCTCCGAGGCCGCCTAATGACAGCAGCAGCAAGCTGGTCCCATGAAACAGAATAAAATCCTTTTTTATCACTAATGCTGAAAAACCATTAGCTGCTTTGCTTGGAGCTTGTCTCAGCTACAAGAGCTGCAGTCACTAGCAAGGCAGTATGGTCAACGTGCCCTATGACAGCATACAGGAAGCTTAGGGACGTCTTGGTGTTTGAGGTCCAAGATTATGTACGGATGGTACAAAAATAATCTGTCTCCTCTTGTTCTCCAGATACCTCTGAAACGTACCTCCTGCAAAGAGCCCTTTCATCAAAGTTCCTCCAGCTGAGCCCAATTGTATGCAGAAAAAACTAGTTCAAATGCTGTTTCTTTTTCTTCGGGAACTGCCTGCCAGGTGGGTGGGGATGATCATCTCTTCTAACATCCGGGTTCCTTAAGCATCAGTTCTTATCAGTGAATGGAGAGAGCAGAGTTCCCTTCACAGGACTGGAACAAAAAGAAGGGAAGACCTGAGCCTTTGTCCGGAGTCAGCTTCTGAGATTCAGTGTTACAGGAGGCCAGAGTCAAACTCTCTAGCCTCTAGTTTTAGATGTGTTAAATGGTTTTATGGATAAACATGTTTTTGTTGCGTGAATTAAACTTAAATATAACCATATCTTTTGCTTCAAGGCATAAACTGATTATTGAAAGAATGAAGGAAAAAGTTCTGTGCCTCAGTCCATGCGTTGCATAATTCTGTTGGCTAAATATAATTAATGAAATCTTCGAAGCACCAGATGCTAGTTGCTTCAAGAGACAGAGGGTAAAACAATAATGTACTACCATTTGCCTAAAACTATTTTTTTTTTTTTTTGTAGTTGGTGGGCTCAGGACAGTTTACTTAGGTGGTTATTTACCTGAGGAGGTAAAAAAAGTCAAAATACCTTTATTAATCTAGCATAGTAGAAACATCTGGGCTTCACTTTACAGTCACTGAAGCTGATGGGAAGTTTGCCAATTACTCCAGCGGCAATAGAATAAGGCTTTTAATTGGAAACATGCAAACCATGATAAGAAAATCCCAATGTTTAACATTCAATTCACTGAGAATTCTCTTAGGTTTTAGAAATAATCTGGTCAAGACTTGGAAGAGAAGAAGATATCCAAAGTCAAAATGTCTATGTAACAAGCTCCTTCTGCTTAATTTGTTTCCTCAAACAATTAATTCAGTGCAAAAGTATTATTCAGCATAAGTGAATACAAGGATTCATTCTGATATCTTATCTAATCATTAAAAATCCCAGTCAAACATAGCAAACTCTGCTAGTTTAAGGCTGATGTCAACATCAAGTCCATCCAAAGCCTGTATGCCTTTTGCCTTGTTAATATAATTTTTTTWAAAAATATTTAAATTGGGGGGGGAGGGGTAGACTTGCCAAAGTATAATAGATGTAAATGTAATGTTCCTGACAAGAAGAAAGGTATGAAAACAACTGATAGCAGAACTGCTTTACTGCTGGGAGGATTCAGTGAAGCGCTACTGAGTTCCCAGACCTTTACATCTCACCCGACAGGGGTACAGTGCCTCAGCTCCCTGGAGGCCCCTTGGCACCACACAGCTGGGAAGGGGGCTGGGTTTGGTTGCCCTGCATTTTGTATCTTTTTTTATCTCTTTCCTTCCCTTTCCCTGAGCTGGAGGTAACAATGTCAGAAGGATTTAGACGAGAACGTAAGGAGCAGAAATTTTGGGTTCAAATGCATCTTGGCATACTTTCACAATTTGTTTTTGGGCAGCCATAACTGATTTTCAGCACCTAGAAATTAAAAATTGCGCGTATGCACAGTTAGTATTTGACAAATAAAAGGTAGGTGAACTAGACTTAAAATATTTTTATGCTCTGGCAGCTCAAATGTCGGTGCTATAAAAAGCATATTCAGAGCTGTAAATCCAGCCTTCTCACCCCCACTGCGGCACCCCCACCTTGTTCTACCATTTGGAAACAGCGATGTTACACATCTCCCGGAGACCAGCTGGTATCCTGAAAYCTTTTCCAAAATATTGCGGCCATATGTGCAGGTATTGAAAGGCATTTTAGTAGGGCAAAAGTAAACTTCTTGAATGACCCATGGCCTTTCGTTTGTTCAGCCTTGCTGCACAGGGAAGGCCAGGGGCAACACTGACACCTTCTGATAAGAGGTGGGTACATCCATTCCCTTGCTATTGCAGAGAAGCGGGATGCTCTCTCTGCATCTGCAAGAGTGCGTGGTTCTCACATGTATTTCTATTCTATTTCTGTAGTTTCAGGCATCTCCCCAAGTCCTTTCAAGCATTGCACCTTTTCAATATTCAGCTTGATGCAAGTTTCAGCTAAAAAGAGATGACAGAGAAGGAAAATGGGGGGATGAGGGCTGGCAAAGGCCTCCCCTGGCAGAATCTGTAAGAAAAAATGCAACTGTGTTGTTTCTATGGTGAGGTCTTCCGTTTTTAGAAGTTCAGTTGCAAAATAATGCCAAATGTARGTATTAGATACAGTAAGTCATCAGGTCATCAGTCACTGCAGATAAAGACCCTGCAGAAATAGACTTAGACTTGTTTTTCTTAAAGAATCATTTATAAAGAGACACAGATTTAACAGCAGAGAGAGAGAGATACAAGGTGGTTGAGTAGCAGATAATAAACACAAAGGCTTGGGCTAAGCGAAGAAAATTTTGCTTAACACAGATGAGTTGTATCACATTGCTTGCAGGGAGAAAACCCAAAATAAAAGACCTGCCTGTTCAAGAATCTAAAAAATGATGTGCACTGAAGTGAGTGTAATGGGATTCCATTTGCTGCAGGAAATCTGGGTAAAATACAATGCACTGATTTTCCATTCATATTAACATAGCCACAAAATACACTTAATGTTAGTGACAACATTTTGAGTCTCCTGTTTGTGTTTTGTCCAGGCAAAGCACAGGTCTGAGACCAGTGCATGATAGGAGTATACGTTATGAATTATAGTGAGACTGAGTAACCAGTGGTGGATTAAGAGTAAATGGGACTTGATATGCTCAGATCAATATCCTGCCCTTGTTCTCCCTACACACGCATATCACAACAGGTCAGACCACATACAGCACTCRGATTTCTGCCAGGATAGTTTCCTTCAGAAGCTGTCCATTCCCGAGGTGGACAACCAGGGGACGTGTTAAGAGACGCTGGTCGTCTTTCAGCCCATGCACCAGAGATGCTTTCCAAAGGAAACCACAGGAAGGGATGGTACATGCTGCGTTTCATCCTGACGTTGTATCAGGGCTCAGCTGAAGTGTATATCATAGAATCATAGATAGAATCATGGAATCATAGAATCACTAAGGTTGGAGAAGGCCTCTAAGATTATCAAGTCCAACTGTCAACCCAACACCACCATGCCCACTAAACCATGTCCCTAAGCGCCTCATCTACACGTCTTTTAAATACTTCCAGGGATGGTGACTCAACCACTTCCCTGGGCAGCCTGTTCCAATGCTTAACCACTCTTTCAGTAAAGAAATTTTTCCTAACGTCCAATCTAAACCTCCCCTGKCGCAACTTGAGGCCATTTCCTCTCCTCCTATCRCTAGTTGCTTGGCAGAAGAGACCAACACCCACCTCCCTGCAACCCCCTTTCAGGTAGTTGTAGAGAGCGATAAGGTCTCCCCTGAGCCTCCTCTTCTCCAGGCTAAACAGTCCCAGTTCCCTCAGTTGCTCCTCATAAGACTTGCTCTCCAGACCCTTCACCAGCTTCGTTGCCCTCCTCTGGACACGCTCCAGCACCTCAATGTCCTTCTTGTAGTGAGGGGCCCAAAAGTGAACACAGTATTTGAGGTGCGGCCTCACCAGTGCCGAGTGAGGGGGCACGATCCCTTCCCTTCTCCTGCTGGTCACACTATTTCTGATACAGGCCAGGATGCCATTGGCCTTCTTGGCCACCTGGCCACATTGTCAGCTCATATTCAGCTGGCTGTCAACCATATATATATCTATATATCTATATATCTATATATCTATATATCTATCTATATATATATATCTGTATCTGGCAGGTGGAAAACACTTCTTTCTATTCCATACAAGAAATAAATAACCTTATTTCTAGGATGAGGCATTGCAGTTATGTTTCTCCACTGATAATAGAGAGCTTAGGAGCTCTAGAGAACAGGGGTTCTGAATAACTGCAGATACTTACCTCTTTCTTCAGCTAAATTGCCATAGTAGTCATGAAAACTATTTTAGTTAACTGAAGGCGTCTAAGTCTTTTTTAAGAGTGCCTATCTTTAATAGCCTGAATCCAGAATTTGTGAGTAGTCTATTGACATCTCACAGCTAAAACTTGCCAGAACTGCAAATTTCTGTGTCAGTCTTAATCTGTCTGCAAAGATGAAGACGAAAATTCATCAATATGTTATTAATCATAAACAAAAGAGTAATAATTTGACTCTTTGCTACTGAACAGCAATGTAGGTATACACAGATACTAAACCTCAGCCTGGCTAATAAGACTCCTCTTGAAAGTAGTTTAAAAAAAAACCTGATTTTTTTTTAATTTCCTTAAGGATTTTCTTCTTGCAAAATCACAGAAGTAAACCACAAAATATTTATTTAAATAAGAACATTTCTCAGCTACGGAGGTAACTAAATCATACACTATGCTTTGCTTTTAGTATTTAAGCAATGTATCAAAACTTAATAGGTTCGGTGTATTTAGAGTTCAAATTTATGTACAGATTAAATGCTTCTTTTAACTGTTGATCATTCCCCATTACTTGGGAACCCTCTGCAAATGTGAGTAAAGTAAAGATCTTTTACACCCTGATGAAAAAATCATATTTTTAGGGTGTATACCACACTAGAAACAGGCTTCAAAATCAGAGGTGTATTTTGCATCCACAAGCCTTTCTGCATTCAGTGCAGTGCATTTGACCAGATTCATGCCAAAGTACTTTTATTTAAGTGAGACCCATAAGACAAACGCAGTAGCATGGATATACTAAAACTAGCTTTAAACTCGCTAGCTCTGGTCTATGGGCCCCGTGTGCCTCCCTTCTCGGTCAGGTTGTGGCGTYCAGTGTGAGCACCCTGTGGCCACTGAGGGGTGCCTGTCCATACCCAGGCCAGGTAGGGCAAGGCTAGCTTTGGTAATATACAGATATCTCCGGTTTGTGACCAGTTAAGATTCTTCCTCTCTTTTCTCTCATGTTATTTTTGCTTGCTTTTGCCAGCAGTTTTGCCACATCAGTACCTATGACTACTCTCTGATCATTTTCCCTGCGTTGTTTCTTTCAGAAGTCTGAGCTTCATCCTGGCCTGGATCAGAAGCAAGTGGGCAGTGGTCTGAACGCTCCTCAGTCTATCTCTAGCCTTAGAACACCTCTGATCCACCCTGCCATCCCAGCACCACCTCAAAAGCACATTAGCTTCAGTCGGTGATGGGCTGAAAGCTTGCTAGTGACCATAGGTCTGAGGACATGGCTCTGGGGCTCCTCAGCAGTGGGGGTTACTGCTCTTCTGCTCAGGTCCGTAACAGCTGGAAGGAGAGGGATTACTGATGAAAGAGGAGAATACTTTGGCCATGGAAACAATGCTGGTAGTGAGCATGAAAGAGGCAGGAGGGCAAGAAGACTTCAGATCTTTTACATCACACTTACAGAAGGGATTTAAGGTGTATTAAATATTGGGGAAGTGAGTTAGAGAGGAGGAGGGCTTCAAAGATGACAAGCTAAGGAAGGAAGGAGGATTTCACACCATAAGCCGAGCCCCTGTGGACAGCCAGCTGCTTTCTTAGAAGACTGGTGCTCCTTTGGAGACTTTCAGAGCCCCATTTAAGGAGAGCAAGTTTGGTCTTCTCTTTGTGTCTTGAAGCTGTATTAGGATTACTGGAGAATTTCTCTACTATTTGAGAACTTCAGTCAGCCACCAGYTCAGCACATGAGGAAGTCCAACTCCTAAATGAGATTTTTCAAAGGCAGAACATTATTCTCTGAGCTTTACACAAGACCCCTCTGACTTCTAAAGTTTTTTTATGGTCTGCTGCGCTTCCTCATCAGAATCATCCTGGTGCTGTGTTCAAGTAGCACCAGAAATTGGTGTTCTCTTAGCCAGCATCYAAGCATATTACAATTAATAAACACACATTTGCTGAAGAAAAATGTTTGTGATGGAAACAGGACAATTTTAGCAAAAGATAATACTAGAAGGAGAACAACTGGATGCATCATTCCCAGGAGTTCCTGGAAAGTGACCAGAAATTGCAAATATTTACTCTTAGTTTTGGGTTGTCATTGAAACTTTGCAGAAGTGGGACTGCTGAGCCGTGAAATGAGACAGCGTTCATGTCCAAGTATCACATAATCTGTAATAGTCAATGATGTTATCTGCATTAAAGTCCTGCATTTCTAGACTTCACCCTTGCAGGCCTCTTTGAGGTTCAACATAGGAAAAGATGAGGTCTCATAGTTGCTGCTTCAGTGCTTGCTTTTTGTTACTCTAAAAAAAAGGATGAATGGTCTTTCAGTTTCCTTTCTCTCCTTTTCTGCCACTTCACCACCATGCCTTCTTCCACTTTCCCCTCTCCCAGCCCTCTTTCAACTGTTTTTTTCATGGAACTGCCACAGATCACTCCCTAGCAGAAAGTTTGAATACATATTCCCTGTAAATAAGCCACCAGAATAGACCAAGGACCTAGGCAACATCTTCCTAAGCATGGCATTGCCAGGCTGTATTAACTCTCTGCATCCACACAGAAGAATCACATTCCCCTTCTGTTATTAAAAAAGAAGAAGAAGAAGAAGAAGAAGAAGAAGAAGAAGAAGAAGAAGAAGAAGAAGAAAAAGGGCTTTTTTTTTTTGCTTGACTAAGTCAAATTTAAAAGCAGGACTTGATTGGCAAGGAGGAAAATGAAATGCATTAGAATATATAATCAAGATGTAGAAACTATTTCGCTACACCGGTTCACGTTTAGCTTTCCTAGGCTTTTCTTCTTCACATCATTCATCCATATCATTATTTCCCATATTTAATTTGTACTGAAGCACTGATTTTACTCTGCTTGTGCACATGGTAACTCCAGTATTGCCTAGAATTGGGAAAGAAACATCCTTCTAAAGAACAGTTATAGTCAAACTCCAGCTGTTCAGCCTTGCTGAGGACTGCCTCAGCAACATCTCCCCAAACTGCAGTATCAGCAGCGGGGTATACATTCTGGTATTTGTTAATTGTCTCTGTGAAGAAAATCACTAATCTTCATTGCAGGAATTTCAGAGCGAAGCTATCTAACAGGATAAGAATTGGGAACCTACCAAATGGGCCTGATTTGTTCAGAAGACTATATCCAGTAACAATCTTAATACAAGGGGTTTGCTTTTTGTGTGGGTACTCTGCCTTAGTTTGGCTTCCATTCTTTCCTATACAGCTTTTATATGAATTAAGCTATGGATATGAAAAGCAAGCTTTGTCATTTCAGGGGTTGGGTTTTATTGCACACTTGCATCACTGACTCTGCTACAATTATTGAATCTGTATACAATTTCACCACCAACAACTTTTTTTTTGCACAAATGACATTATTTCCTTATTATTCTAATGAATGCAGTACATACAATCATATATACCAGAAACATGTAGAAACCAATATTAGCTTCTCCATTTTTTCCACAGTCTGTTTAATGTAATTAAACCATGAGGAGTCAGTTTATTCTCTGATGTAATCTTGCACATTTTAGAGTGTAAGAAAACATTCATAGTCCACAATTAACTCTGTCAAAATTTTAAAAACCATTTTTAAATGGTCCAGAACATCACAGCCACTCTATCAAAAATTCCTTTTTCTAAGCCCAGTATCGCATCAAATAAAGAGAAACGTAGATGATGTGTCACATGGACAGTATTTCACACATTAACAATTATTTAGTTTTCAACTTACAAAACATTTTGTTGCTATGAATTTATCCAAAGGGAAAAGCAAGTAAATTTCCAATATTAACAGATGTAAATCTTTAAATCAAAGCACCCAGCATTACACCCTTTGAAAAATCCAGCTGTTTTTTCTATCCAACACTTAGAATGACAATTACTATGATCCAGAGCTGCCTGCCTGTGATGTTTGGAGACTAATCTTACATGATAATGAAAGATGGCCAACAACGGTAATAGTTAAGGAAAAAAAAATAGCAGGAACTAACACCAGGAGAAAGCTCAAAGTATTGTGTAGAACAGCACACAGTAAAAGTTGCCAAAATCAGGAGGGCACTAGCAAGATGTACACAACTATTGGATTGGGCAGGATCCCAGTGGGCCAGAACATAATGTCCTTTGCTGGGGTTAAGGAAAAATTGGAGTGATGTCAATATAACAAAGCTGAGCCAATTTGGGATAGAGTTCACTATGTAGTATATAGCAGGGTCCTTCCATTCGGTTTCCTACACTGTACCTTTTCCAGAAATGCAATGACATTTGTATGCGACATAGAAGAATTCAGCATCCATTCGTCTGCCATCATAGACTCCCAGGTTGGCAGGATAGAGCAATGCCCCTTCCAGGGTCATATATTTTTCATTCCTCTTTTAATTATCATAAATGCTTTCATACATTTCTGACATTGATAGAGAAAAAYTGCAATCTCAATAAAAGTATTGAACCCTGAAAATTAGACTGAAATTTATGTGGCAGTTCAGAAACATGATGCCTCGTTCCAACAGACACACATTTTGTAAGCACTGGCAAGCCATTACCTGGTTAGGTTTCTCACAGTTACAACACACTGCTGCACCATCTAGAAAGAGTTCAAAATGACTCAGTCTCCTCATTTTTATGATGCATCATAAAATATTATTTATTTTCTTGCTGTGCCTCCAATATTCTTATAACCTAATGTTTCTTAATTTGAACTTATTTTCCAGGTCATCAATTCAGTTGTCCAATGCTATTGTCCTAAGGATTTACAACCAGATCATTGTTTTTCAAGTACTATTTTTCTCTGCTTCTAGTTTTGCCTCAGCTTTCTGCAATCTGAAACCAATTTTTCTATTGTGGTCATATAAACTGTATCACTCAATGTAATCCTGTCACACTGAGCAAGCCCAGTTTTATTTGATAAATGAAGTGCATGTTTCCAGATGCTCAGATACTTTACATAATGGAACAAAATGAAATCAGATCAAATCGAATCAGATAAACTGAATCGAATAGGAGGACCACCCTTCTCAGAAGAAGAGGTTGAGTTCTGAAGTACTTCCTTGCCCAGAAACTAATCCTTACTGCATTCATTCACACCAGGAGTAACATAAAAATTTTAAAGTCCAAATCAAGTAAATAGGAGCCTTGGCTTTTACTCCCAGCTCTTACCATAACAAATTCCATCACTGCCCCAATTCTGCATCCCTCAAAACCTACACCTGCCTTGAAGTCAGAACAGGGTGCAGAGGGGTCCCTCCAGGGTGACTGGTGCAGTAACTGCTCACAGGACAGAGTAGCTGTTGTTTCGCAGTCCATCGTCTTCTGGGATGTGCATAGGTGAGGCATGCTGCCTTTTCAGCACTAGCCAAAGGGCTTTTTCGGAAGTACCCATAAAACTTCAAAGCTGGTTATATCAGTGTACTGGTTTTGGCTGGGATGTACTTAATTTTCTTCATAGTAGCTTTTATGGGGCTCTTTTCTGGATTTGTGCTGGAGACAGTGTTGATAACACAGGGATGTTTTCGTTACTGCTGAGCAGTGCTTACAGAGGGTCAAGCCCTTTTCTGCTTCTCACCCCACCCCACCAGTGAGTAGGCTGGGTDTGCACAAGAAGTTGGGAGGGGACACAGCCAGGACAGCTGACCCCAACTGACCAAAGGGGTATCCCACACTATATGATGTCATGCTCAGCAGTAAAAGCTGGGGGAAAGAATGAGGAAGGAGGGATGTTTGGAGTTATGGCATCTGTCTTCCCAAGTGACCGTTAGGTGTGATGGAGCCCTGCTTTCCTGGAGATGGCTGAACACCTGCCTGCCGATGGGAAGCAGTGAATGAATTCCTTGTTTTGCTTTGCTTGCGTGCGCAGATTTTACCTTACCTAATAAACTGTATTTATCTCAACCCATGAGTTTTCTTACTTTTACTCTTCCGATTCTCTTCCCCATCCCACTGGAGGGAGCAAGGAAAAGGCTGTGTGGGGCTGAGCTGCCTACCAGAGTTAAGCCACAACAATCAGGGACAGAAAAGATTCACATTTAAAGTTCTTCTGGAAGAAAAAAAAAAAAAAAAAAAAANAAAAAAAAAAAAAAAAAAGAAATAAACAAACTTTTAGCCATATCTAAAGGATTAGCGTAGGTGAGGAGAAAGATTCTGATATTTAGAAAGGAAAAAGAGATGGAAAAGAGTCTGTGACTCTTCCAAGTATAAAGGAGAAGAAGATCTAAGGTGTGAGGCTGTGTATAGAGTATGTAAGTTCTTCATTTCCTCCGTGACAGGTGTAAGTGGAGACCAGACAGAGGAGACAGTTCTCTGCTGGATTTCTTGCAACTAGATTTTTTGAAAAGTACATTACAAATTTTGCTGCTATCAGCTAGTAAGTAGTCTCCAAGTGACTATAAAATATCCATATATGTATGATCCTTAAATCTATATGCTACCCCTAGGTCATCTGAGAACACCAAACTGTGCAAAAATGCTGTGCTATAGAGAGATGGTGAGTACCAACATACACAGGTGCTGCTTTATCCTGGCAGCCAAAGTTCTGAAACCAGAATTTGTATTTTAAAGGTGGGGAAAAATATACTGCAGTTAAAATATTATTTTCTGGGTGTTTGCAAACTCGGCCTTGTCCTCTTCCTCTTGCACTTGCACCCATCTCTTCCAACAACCACATCTGTTTTGAGTAGCACGCCCCTCAGCCACCACTGCCGAAAGTCCTGTCTGTGCCTTCATACTCACAGTGGCATGGTACCAAACTAACATTTTATTTTTCCAGTGGCAGGGAAGGGGAATAAGGGAGTAAAGGTTATTTACTGGAGCAAGCACTTCATGGTTCAAGCCTGAAGGAGAAGGGAAGGCTGCCTGTCATGCAAAGCACCAGCAGCAAAGCTCCCGGACAGCCCTGGAGCAGCAATAAGCAGAGAGCTGGCTAGAGAGAGTTTTTTAACAGCCAGTTCTGTTGAAGCAGATTGAGCTTCACAGACTTGATATCTCACAATAATAGATGTAACATGAAAATTAATCCAAAAACATACTTGAAATTAATGAAGTTGGAGGAGAAACACTCCAAACACTTCTATGTAGGGATGAGGTAATGATATGTCATCTTCTGAGTAGTTCGGATTAGACAGATTGGGAACTACAGCAATGAAGCTGAAATGCAGTTGAACCATTAACAAGAGTTTTGGCAGAGGAATCACTGAGAATTCTGGTAGTCTTTTGGGCTGATAGACTTACAGACAGAAGTGACACGATTATGAAATCAAAGTTATGTCAGATGCCAGCTAGGTGACATTAGAGATGAATGTGAGGATAATGGAGCTGTGGCTGTGTCTATGCTCTCACACAAAATGTTATACCCCCCAAAATATATGGGAATTGAGTCATTGTGACCTTTCTACATGACATTATCTCACCCATTGTATTCTCATTTCCAGAAAGTAGCAATTCTCTTTTCTTTAGTCTTCTGTAATTAGTTACAAAGTGCTGGACTACAAATGGGATAGACTGCTACTTGATCAAGATTTCTTTGGCATAGTTTTCCTTCCTAGTGTGTCTGAATGCTTTATTAATAGCTTTTAGCTCRTTTACATTTAAATTTAAGACACATTAGAATTAATGTATTCCATTGATATACTAATCTGTTTCTCAGTTTATGTCAATTTGGGAACTTGCTACAACCCTGAATATTTTGTGTTCAAATTAAAACTGTTTAAACATGACAATATTTTATGACATGTTTAACAAATTAATTGCAAAAGGTTAGCAATTTCATCGTGAACTGCTGAATTAATTTATCAATATGAGTTTGATAGTACTGTTATTAATAATCCATATTTGTTGTAGTTATATACAGAAAAGATAGTGGGAAATTAAAAACAAAGATCTGGAGTCAAGCTTCATTTACTGCAGTACCTTCAGGTGGTCTGTGTTTCACCAGTGTGGTGTGGATGGAAAAAGCTCAGTCAGGACAGGCAGGTTTCATCCACTGGCTGGGTGCTGTTCGGTTGTGAGTAGAGTCAGCTGCAGGACCCCACGTGCTTTCAAGTTCCCTGGATTCAGGAGGGGATTGCTCTCAGCTCCTGGCTCTGGAGATGAGCACAGACATTCACAGGTGATGGAGCTACTACAGTGGCAGATCTTGTGGTGCCAGACTGCTGGAGTTGGGAACCTCTACGACTTTTGTCCTCCAGTTATTCTATGCTTTGCATGCTACAGAAAGGTGTGCGTTACTTGGGCATGTTGCGGAAAGGTAATTTAGCAGCCAGAGCTCCCTTTCACAATTCATACCTTCAAGGTTAAAGTAGCTACCTTAAGACAACACAAAAAGCAAAAAGCTTTGTCTTATGGAAAAAAAAAAAGAAAAAAAAAACTTTTTTCCTTTTTTACTTCTTAAAAAAAACTCCACACATATCTCTCACACCTCCATGAACACAGATTTTGAACAGGATCTTTAAACGATGAAGTGTTTCCTCCGCTTTATTTCAACTCTACAGTGATGGAATGGCCCTTGCTTTGAAAAACAGCTCTGCTTTTGAGATGGGATCTCTCCTTGCTGCTGG
Source organism: Phoebastria nigripes (assembly GCA_035582835.1). NCBI lineage: Eukaryota > Metazoa > Chordata > Aves > Procellariiformes > Diomedeidae > Phoebastria > Phoebastria nigripes. The sequence goes on along the minus strand of JAYKAV010002519.1, from coordinate 125,185 downwards.
ACTGCTCAACCTCCCTGGTGAGTTCCATGTAGTGGGTAGTTCAGGATCAATGTCCCTTCTTCCCCATTATTCCCTTTATTCCCATTATTCCTACAGGCAAGTTGTTTAGCCTCTTTGGCCCTTGGTCCTTCTCTGATATTCCAGCTTCTCAGCTAGTCATTCAGCAGCACCCCCCCGCCCCTAACTGAGCCTCTGTTCCTTAATGAGAGCTCTGATACACCCCAAGCACTTCCAAGACAGAGGTTATGTAGCAAAGTGGAGCCTTGGAGGATTGGATAGGGAGGAGGGAGAAACAGTATTCTGAATTTAAAAAAAAAAAGGTCTATGTTTAAGCTTAGGTAGATCTGCACCACATCAGCCTGTCCATTACAGAGCAATTAAGTATATGTATTTATGCATTCATAAGTAGAGAACGAAAAGGTAGCACAAGCATATAGAAGCTGTTGTATCAGATTGTGCAAGTGGTTTATTATCCACAGCTGCATCTGAAAAAAGTACAAGGGGGCCTACATTATCAGCCCAAAATGGAGAGGTTTGCTTTTGGATTTGTTTCTGATCTTGATTTTTCTCAAGTTTGAAAGGTTTGTTCATTCTGTTTAAAATATCCTATCCGGCACCACTGATCTGGTAAAGCGGAAGAGAAGGTGTGGGTGTAAGGGCTTATTCCAGGAAGCCTTCGAGTGCCTGCACTGGTGTTGTGCACCTGAGGAGGTTACCATTCCTTCAATCAGTTGGTTTTAGAACCTGACAAGTTCACAAATATTGTACAAGAAGGACTCAGCATACCCTCCGTGTAACTTTCAATTTAATTTTAGTCTCCTTGAATCAAGTGACAGGTGAGAAGTGGGAAAGGAAGTTAACACTGGGGKAATGTTTTAGAAATGTTAATAGGCTGTCAGTAAAGCCCTAGAAATCAAAGCTGTGAACTACTTTCATTCTCTGACCCTCCTCTGAGCCCTTCTATGTCCCAATCATCATACACAAAACTCTCACTTAGAGGAAAAACTTTGTGGCAAAAATCCTAAGGTTGCTGCAGGCGATAGCAAAAAATATGGGTTCCTTGGGGCCAGGAGGCAACCTCTGGTACTCGACCCACTTCACTAGTCCAGGAACTCAATAGATAGAGAATGGTGCGGAAAAAAATCAAGTAGCACTTCGTAACAACTGCACGGTCATAACGAAGGGTTAATAAGTAATTAATAGTTACAGGCGTGAACAATACTTGCTGTAGGTAGCTATAAGCCCACCACTTCAAGGTGATAAAATAGAGTGATAAGCAACCTACCAGCCTGCTGGGATTTTTAACAACTGATTAAAGATTTATTGAAAGAGCTATTCATAATTTATTAACTCTATATAAACTGTTATATGTAGTCTTAGATTAAAAGTGTGATAGAATAAGCTTATGATAGGAAAACAATTTCAGGACTTTTACTTACCTTAAAAAAGATTCTATTTAAGTAATACCAGTAAAAATTAAAGCTTGTTTTGTTTTAAGGTGAGGGAGATGAGAGGGAGAAGCTGTTCTGTCTTGTTGAAGTAAAATACAATATGACATTTACAAAATCCTCTTATTTTAAACAAAAGGGTATTTTAAAACTAGTCTTTGAAATGGGAGGAACGTTGTATACTAATAAGATTAAGTTTTTAAGGAGAGGTGGGTGGCTGACAGCTCCGGAAGACCTGTCCAAAAGGCGTAGGATGGATGTGTCTTGCTGTATGGCGCTGAGACAGCACTGCTTCATTTCTGCACTTCAAAAGCATGTTCCTCACTTGGTCTTTGGTTTCACTCTGGAAAGAGATGGTATGAGCAGCAGTGTCACTCATTGTTTCTCAAAACATTGTATAAAAATATCTGTCTGTAAAATATCTTACTGTAAGATGTCTTTTCTTCTGTTGGCTGACTTACACAAGAGCTGGAAGAGAACAAATTGTTTTACTGATCGTCAGTTCCTGACATTTATTGTAGTTGTATATGAAGAGTGATAACGAAAGGAGAGAAAAAACTTTACGTACCAGGACAAGAGGAAGGTCAGATTAATATTATCTGCCATGTGGTTCCTGCCCAAGAAAGGGAGAGAAAGAGCTGAGGGGAAAAGGGACAAATGTGATTTGTTCAGAAACACAAGTCTGAAATAGATTTATTGGTATTGTTCAGCACAGAGATGAGTTGTGACACTGAAAAATTTACTTTCTGAAGCAAATCTGGGGTTTTTGTTGTTGTGGGTTTTCTTGGAGTCAGGAGGTACCTTGCCTCTGTCCTGTCCTAATCATCTAGTAAACCAGCTGTTGATTTTTTTAAAGTATGTTCTTGAAAAGTTACTTCGCTCTACAATATGATACGGCTGTATGATTTTACTATTTAATGCAACCAACAAAATATGTTCTTACATTTAAAGAAGACAATTCAGCAGCAGTTGCAGGAAGGCCGGAACACATCTAAGCTGAACCCTCTCTCAAAGCGTGTGAATATGCCTGTCAGGCTAGCCATGCCTGTGCTTGTGCATCTGCCATGAGCACAGCAATTGCAGCACAAAGCCCACTGGGTGCAAATGTGCCTATTAGTGGAAACCTTTCCAAGTGCCAGTCCCCATGAAAGGCGCACTCCCCAATGCCATGCAGTTCTGCAGCCTCTTTACTGCTCTGCAGCCCCAAAACCACCTGTGGTTGCTACTGGCACTGCTGGTCACAGAGCAGAAAAGACACCAAAATATTATGCTGTGAATGCATGGAAGGCAATCTCCACAGTGAAAGAGCAGAAGGTTGGCACCAAAATATACATCTTATGCTGGATATAAAAATGTGTGATGCCCAACTGGTGTGGCCGGATGCAGAGGTACCGGAGGAAGGAAGTGTAGAGGAAGGAAGGGCAGGAGGGCAGGAGCAGAACAGAAGGTGGCATAGCCATACACAGCTTCCTTGCCTTGGCCTGGGGCAAGCAGGCAAAGCAATAAGAGGTAGAGCTAGTTTCCAGGCACCTGAGTTCAGTATTGCCTCATCTCATTTAGGCATCTAAAAGTTACTTTGTAGTCAAGGAAGATAAATAGCTCCAAAAGCACCTCTGACCTATCTTTTGCATCTTTTTTAGCATTAGATGCTTATTAGAGAAATAAGGATCTAATGCTCATAAGAGTCCAGGGTGACTAGCTTCAGTGCAGACAATTACCTTCCAGAGTTTCACGTCTGGGGTGTATATTGACCACATGCAGAGCTGTAACCCCTGCTATTTCTCAGTAAATAACATAAGTGGCAATCCCAGCAGGTCCCTTTGAATGCAGGGCCTCAGTGAGTCATACCAATCAAACCTGTTTAAATCTGTCTCTGGTTTGTGCTTTTGAATATCCTCATATACTTCCACTGCTAAATGCAGCTGTTCAAACTGCAGTTTTACAAATACACTAGAATGCTTTGTATCTCTGAAAAGCTGGGAAAAAAATAAGATAATGAATAGTTGGTCCCATGATGAGCAGTTTAGATACATATTACCTGCCTTTTCCTCCAGTCTTTTAGCTTCCTCTTCTCAGTTTATGGACAGAATGAAAAAATGTGGTGTTTTTTTCAGATCTGTTAATGAAATGAAGAGGGAATATGCATGTAGTGTTTCTGTCATACAAATAGTCACCACTTTTCTGCATCCTTTCAGTCTTATAGCTACAATGCAACCAATGTACTTATTTTTTATCATGTTTATTATTCCACTCAGCTGTGACATATAAGAACTCAGTTTCAAATGACATCTGACCGCTATCCATGTGTGTTAGTTTACCTTTAAATTTGCTAAAGAAAATTAATGTATTATTAGTACAAAATGGATCAAAGTGTAGCTCTGGTGCTCTGGAGCCATAAGAGATTTGATCCTGCACCACTGAAGTCAATGTGACGGCTGCCATGTACTTAAATCAGAACAGGAGTGGGCCTCTGGTCATTTGGGGCTTCAGTAGAAAGAGAGATTAGAATAAGGTTAATTAAACACAAGATAAATCATTGAACCAAATTATAAAGAAAGGTAGACAAGAGAGAGCCTAGAGAAACACAAACTGTGAGAACAGGATTAATACAAGTAAAAAAAAAGGAAAATCATATTTTCTACTGTTTTGAATTAAGAATACAAATGTATAAGACATACATATTTAGTACATACCTGAACTACCAATGATTTTATTTTGAAAATCTTTGGTCAGAAAGGAATGAAGCAGTAAATACAAAAATGTCAGGCATTACCATTTCTCTGAATCGGTGACATAAGTAGACATTGACCAGAGTGCTAAAGGGTAAAGTTCTCCTCTTCATCAACTTTAGCTCATTTCTTTTCTTTCTTTTCTTTCCCCCCAACCATGTGATACCCTGAAATTTTTGGGAAAAGAAATACTGAGTGTCACTTAGTAAACCAGGCTCAAGACCCTTCTATAATCAATGGTCCATTGCTTATACAAAGGGGAAGGTTGTTCCACTGTCCCCTGAACAGGACAGAACAAGAAAGACCAGCATCCCTGTGCCATGGGCTCCAGTCAGGGCAGTCCTGTGCAGTGTGGAAGAACAGAAAGCAAGAACTCAAAATCAGGTGATCTGTCATAGAAACACCAGGCCAAATTACCAATATCACATCTGTTGTCCCTCCTGTCTCTGTCTCTCTCTGACTTAAAAAAAACCCCACTGATCCTGGACCTGAAGTAAATTTATGGTCACTCAGATTTTGCACTAAGTAATTTCAGAGGGGTTTTTTGGTGGATTTTCATTTTTCAGTGGCAAACCTTCTTATTGTAAAATTCCTGGTCACTGGCAGCCTTAATAGGAAAAGCTTCTCCCTGGCACTTGTGAGTAAAGATTGGAATAGATTAATCCCATGAGGGCAAGAGTTAAGCCTTTTGTTCAGTAGGTTGCCTGCAAACTGTTCATGTAGGAAGACAGAAATGGGGAATCATGTCTTCCCCTGACAGAGAAATGTCCTGTTGCTCCTTATTCCTATGTCTGAGCAAACAAACACACATGTACACCCCTCCTCCTGCCACACATACGTTTTTCTGTCTATTAATCTAAAGAGAGATATGTATAGTAATCTGTATGCCTACCATCTAGTCATAGGAAAACAATAATGCTTTTTTATAAAAGGAGAGTAAGGACTCCTAACAGTATCAGGTTTCCTTCCTAGAGGCATCAAATCCATCTGCACATTTGTTGCAATTTCCTGATCAATTTTCCTCTCTGCACTTTCCTGTCGGTATCCAGCTACCACTGGGGTGGAAGCCAGAGCTGTGCTTTGCTTCTGCTCTTCTGGCCCCATTGGACTGTCTTCACTTCACAACCTGGGAAATAGCACAGTCTCTATCAATACATTTTACAACCAACCATGATGCACAAGTATAGGATGTACGATGAGATTGGCTGAAGATAGAATAATAGAAAATAGGGTTGGAAAAGAGGTCAAGAGATCATCTAACCTGTGGAAAGACCAGAGCAGTCTACCTCTTGCTAGACCTTAGAAGGTCACCTGACTTGTTCTAGCTATCTTTCAAGGAGAAAACAAAACAAAACAAAACAAAACAAAACAAACAAAAAAAAACCCCACCCCACCACAAATTTCTCCAGACAGCATTTTACTATTTAACTATTCCGCCTGCTATAATGCATTTCCTAATCCCTAATCATTTTGCAAATTAAGCCTATTGCTTTTTATTCTAGCTAAAGTGACTAGGACAAGACAGTTTATCACCATAATCTTTGAAACTAACCTTCCATGTATTTAAAGTCTGGTGTCATGACTCCTTTACTCTAAACTAGATAACTCAGCTCCTTTAGATTTTCTTCAGAAATCATGTTATTGAGTTCTCTGATAATTTTTGTTCTTGCTGTTTTTCTCCAGCTGGACCTTGTGTTACAGAGTTCTTCTACTGCATTTTTATCAGATCCAAATGAGAGGATTATTCCACATCTTAAAGTATAGATATTTGTACATACCAGTGTGATATTCATAGGTTGGTTTTACTTTACTTTGTTGTTTTTTTTTTTTTACAAAAGCATGATGTTTTTCAATGTGTTCACTCTGTCATCCAGTACACCTCTCAGATTCTAGACAGATGCTCCCTATTCTCTGTTTGTACAGATGATTATTCCTATCTAGTATAAAACTTCACATTTATCTTTACTGAATTACATCCATTTTCCAGGCCACTTGTCCAATTTGTCAAAATTATTTTGAATTCTAATCCTGTCCTTGAAAGTGTTTGCAACCCTTCCCAGCATGGAGTGATTTGCAAGTTTAAAAAGCTGTGTTCTTTACTCCACTATCCAAGGTTATTAATTAAAGTACTGAATAGTACCGGGCCCAGAACAGGCAACTCCCTATTTGCTTCAATTTGGGAAAGCACCATCAACATGACTCCTTAAATACATTTTTCCAAACAGATATCTGGAGAGTTTACTTTCCCCCCTTTACCAGTTGCCCACTGTATATGAGATGTTTGTCCTAGTTTTTCCTGAGAAGCCTGGCTTTCCTGAMATTCCTGACTGGGTGAACCATAGTACATCTTCACCAGGCAATATTCCTTTTTGCTGTCATCATGCCTATAAAAACACTGAATTTTGCAATCTGTGGGTCCTCCCCAGTATTTTTTCTAATTGATAAAGTCTAGTTTGTAGATGACATTAAGGCAGGAACTCAGAGATAACAGCTGATTACAGCAGCGGGTTATTTATTTATAAGAAAGGGTGTTAAAAACAAGGGAATGAGAAGAAGCTCCTAAAAAGTTAGATGATCTCTTCTGACTTTCATGCTCAATGTCCTGCCAGTGTATCAAATTTTTTGTCCTATTTTTCATCTGTCGCTCCTCCTGACAGGATATTTGTCCCCTTATGCTTGGGAAGTACCAATCTTCCCATGGGTGCTAGTATGATGCAATCATTAACAATAATATTGAAGTAGCATTATGTGATAGATTCATTAATTTATTTTCTGCATGACACCAATRAATTTTAAAGCTTGGTAAATACAGTCAGTCAAATTCTTCATTTAGACAGTATCTTTTTTCATATTTTAATTCACAASATGTTATTTGTACAGAGAAAGAAAGACAGAGAGATCTGTCATCTGGAAAACTAAAACTAAAAAAATTAAAGATAGCCAACCCTGGAACGTAATTTCCTTGGTTGCCTTGTTTATGATCAATTATATCATGAGCATGTCAGATAAAAATAACAGAATATTTCAGGTTTTTTGTCAGGAGTCATTCCTTTAAAGTATTTTTGGTTTGAGTTTGTTTTCATTCCACATATATATTTCAAACAGAAAATCATAAATAACACTTCATATCATAAAAGCACTGTTATGTACAAAAGGAGAAATCAAACTGAAACAGATAYATATATCAGGCATGAGATTTTGATCAGTATCTGTGTCTTACTCTATATTTCCTATAGTAAATCAATCACCTTTGACAATAGGTAGGTAGAAGGCCACTGAAAATGGTGGACATATATTTATAACTTTAAAAACGCATTCAGCTTATGCAGAAGCATGAAGCAGTGCAGACTAGTGACCAGTATAAATGCAGGTTTTTATTATTGCTTCCTTCAGTCTCTCAGCCCCTTCACCCTCTGGTATTTGCAACAGTCGCTTTATTGTATCTTGTTATAAATTAAGTTGAAGGCATTTCTCTGCAGAGAAGTCTTTTTTTCTCTCTTTTCATATAGCAGTTGACACAATGCAGTCAGGACCTAAAATGGAGCCAGTTGGGAATCAGAACTAGTGAAATAACATTTATCATTAATAATAATGTTTTTAATTATTATTATCATTAGAAGTTAGATATATTGCACACTCAAGGTTTAGGACTGGAGAAATTCTGTGCCAAAGAAGGCTGTGCATAAAGAATGACCCAAATTCAGTGATGAGTCAGACATGGTTATACAGAATCCAGAAAGTTTAAAGGGCTTTGGGTTTGGCACACGGCTCAGTTTGCACCAGTTAATCTCACTACTTAATATAAAACTCCATCTATTTCTTATACACTGATGGTACTGAGTGCTAATTATGACTTCTCTTTCATGGACTCCTTATGTTTTGCAAAAGAACTTAGACTTCGGTTTGTAGGTTTTTATTATTATTACCTCACTGCATCTCAGACTATTTCTGTGGACATAAGAACAAGCTTGCTGAAAGAGTTGGATGAGTGGAAGACTGTAAAATATGTCTCACTCTGTAATACTTCTTTCGTCTATAGCTGCTGGACTGATGGAAAGATTCTCTGTTAAACTTTGAATGAATTCACTAACAGTTATCATAGCTATTAACAAGGTAACTGGTTCCAGCTTTTGCACAGAAATAGCTACTATGGTTTTTTCTTCCCAGAAAAGTTTCCTCATCACAGCAGTGAATGGGGTAAGCGGCTTTTTTGAACACTTCTGTTCACACACCCAGGGTACCTCTAGCTCTCTATGGTATAGGATATCATATACCTGTCCACATATTTTAACAGCTTTCCAGTTCACAGCTGGCTTTCTTGTCATTCTTTATAGGGTGTCACCCAAAAATTGCTGTGGTAATTGTGAGTATTGTTACAAGGAGATTGTCTAGCTAGGTGCTTCTTAGCCATCATGTGCTTCCAGAAAATAAAAACCCAGATTAAAATGTTTTCTTTTGTTTTTTTTTTTCCTCACAAAAAAATTAATCCTGCTGTGACTGCTAAGGCAACCAATACATGAGTAATCCAGTGCTGTAATGCACAAGACCAAAATGTACTATAACATTTTGTAAAGATTGTAGCATTTTGGGTTGATAGGTCCTCCATATGACAGCTCTTTGTTTGCAGTATGTGACCTCCTCTATGAAATGTTGGTTTTGAAGAGCCATTGCATAGCATGCCTTTCAGTTCACAAAAAGGGATGGCACAGGCCACAGGGAGCTGCAACCCACTCCTGTATTTTATAAAAGCATTTTCATTACTGTTATGTACTTCCCTACATGGTGTTCAAATTCTGAAACAGTGAAAGCTATCCCTATTTTGCTCAACCTAGCAGTCTGAAATTTCAGAAGACATTAAAAACTTCCTCAAGTTGAATATGTTGTGAAAATTTAATTTTCCCATTTTCTTAATGAAAGTGAAAATAAAAGCTTTTTAATAATTCCTAAGAAATGCTGGTTATATTTGCCAAGTTTTAGTCTCTTCAGTGGATCAGTGTGCATACTTGTTTCTCTTATATGAAATGAGAAATATTATTGGCACTAGTTTACATCTGTCAGGGTTAAAAATACTATATTTATGTCTCATTATAATCCATTCACCAGCTTCCAGACCCTGGGTGCCCTGGGAATGTCAAAACTCCACATGATGTCTCTGAATGCTGGATTCTGCATTTGGATACTGGAGTAGCTGAAAAAGTGTTAAACCACATGTGCTATAACAAGAAAACTSCCTGTTGACTGCATAGCTGGAGGGATTAGCTCAGAAGAACACATTTTTCTCAAATGCATGGCATAAATTAAATCCAGCAAATTACTTCTGTATCTGCTTTTCTATTTGTTTGCTTTTTTTTTCTTTCCCCCAAAAAAAGAAGTGAAATGTACTCATTGTCTAAAATATCAAGTTTTGGCTGAATCACAAGCCCCCATGACAGAGGATGACCTCTGCCAATGGGTCTTGCACATCTCAGGATCTGAACTTTGTGAAAGAGGAAAGATTAGAAGAAATGCTTAGACTGGAGGCTGATAACAGTGCCTCAATTACAGTTCAGGATGCAGTCATAATTTTTGCAAATTTTGATGCTCAGAAAGGAAGAGAGTTTAGGGTTTAGAATTCAAGTGTTTTTTCTTCTTGGAAGCCAGGATTTTGTTTTGGGAATATCTGATCTGTTTTCATATGCCTGAGATGGCACACTATTTTAATACTGAACTCATTCAGATAATGACAAATAAAATAAGGGTAAATATCTTTGTCAATAGTTAAGAGGATAATTTTCTGGCAAAGTTCTTACTAATACATTCATTGAATAGGACTATGTCCTGGTTTCGGCTGGGATAGAGTTAATTTTCTTCCTAGTGCTGTGTTTTGGATTTAGTATGAGAAGAATGTTGATAACATGCTAATGTTTTTAGTTGTTGCTAAGTAGTCTACTAGTCAAGGACTTTTCAGCTTCCCATGCTCTGCCAGGTGCACAAGAAGCTGGGAGGGAGCATAGCTGGGACAGCTAGCCCAACTGGCCAATGGGGTATTCCATACCATGTGACACCATGCTCAGTATATAAAGCTGGGGGAAGAAGAAGGAGGGGGGGATGTTCAGAGTGATGGCGTTTGTCTTCCCAAGTAACCGTTACATGTGATGGAGCCCTGCTTTCCTGGAGATGGCTGAACACCCGCCTGCCGATGGGAAGCAGTGAATGAATTCCTTGTTTTGCTTTGCTTGCGTGCGTGGCTTTTCCTTTACCTATTAAACTGTCTTTACCTCAACCCACGAGTTTTCTCACTTTTACCCTTCTGATTCTCTCCCCCATCCCACTGTGGGGGAGTGAGGGAGCGGCTGGGTGGTGTTTAGTTGCTGGCTGGGGTTAAACCACAACAGACTATGAACTAAATTTAGGTTCATAAGTCCTGTTGACTAGAGTAAGATTAGAATTTAGCAACCTGTATAAGTTATAGAAAATCATCAAATGTTCTTTATGTATACTACAAGAAATCAGAAATAATTACATTTGCATTGGGGAAAAAAGGGAGCAATACATTGTAGAAACATAGCTAAGAGTTTAGAAATGCATATGCTTTTAGCAGTGGAGACGATGAATCACTGGACGAAACCGCCCATGGGAAAGGACGGCTTCTCTTCCGAGTGGGTCAAGAATGGATGCCGTTGTAGAAACTCTCTTTGCAATGCAGCATAAATCCAAATTACTGAGCTCAGCACTGGGGTAACTGGATGAAATTCCAGGGCTAGCAACAGAGCAAATGTCTGACTAGATGATGAATTGGTGCTTTCCAGACTGAGAATCTAAAAATTTAAGAAATCCACAAGCCACATACTCTCGTAGGAAATGAATGCCATTTACCCAGGATGTGTACGTGTATCTAGAATTTATCCCCCCATGAGTAATGGGTAAAGGTTCCTATTTCATTTTGTTTACAGTCAAATGCATTGTGAGACAAAAGCCCATTCAGAAGAAATGTGCTTCATTCTCAAATAAGTTGTGCTATCTCTCTGGCAGATGAACATTTTAAGTGCATGCAAACACTAAGGGACAAATTGTGATCCATAATTTGTCCTACTGAAGATAAGGCAAAGTGGCAGCAGATTATGTCCTGCCACTTGATAGTGGTAAAGAGTACTCCAAGCGTAGCTCTTCATTTAACTAGAAACGTGTTTTTAGTTTTATGTTTTGTACATCTTGCACAGAAGCCCAATATTGTGTAACTGTAACAGGGATAATTATATAATATGAGGGATAGACAGTGGAATACATTAATGTTTTACACACCACATGGTGATGGCTCCAAGAAGCAAGACTTTCTGTTAAAAGCAATGAAGTAAGGAAAAAAAAAATATTTGTGGAGATATTTTTATGCAGTCAGTGTTTTAAGATATTTAATACAAATGCACAACAATGTATTTTGAAGTGACTCAGACATCTCCTCAAAACTTACAGCACTGCCAGCTGTCTTCAGAACACTGTGAACCTACAGAATGTAAAAAGCTTTTTTATAAATAACCCTAAATCTGAAAACCTATCCATTTTCATTTTAGAAAACTACTTTTTCAGACTGAAAGATTAGTCCCAAATGGAGAGGAGAAGTCTTCAATTCCTCTCACAGAGTGTATTTCACATCACTCACCCATACGCATTTCTGAAGAGAATCTAGGTGACAAACTTACCCTGTGAGACTGTCAATTCTAATCTATAACCTGAAATACATATATACTTTATAAAGAGAGATTCAGAAACCTTTTTCTTACTTTTTTTACTTTTTTTAAACCCTGGAGTTACACTGGAGTTTGGTGAAACTTAAATCCATTAGGTTTTCTCAATGTGAACCTGTTTCTTAGGGCCAAGATAAAACAGATTTATCCCTCCAGAATCCCACATGCTAATTCATTAAAGGGAAAGAACATAAAGTTTCCAAAGTAAGGAATGGAAATGGCAATATCCATTTCATACCATATAGCACGTATTTGTGCTAGATTAAATTTCAGTTGATAGAATTTGGAAAAAAAAAAAAAAAAAGGAAACTGACCTTGATTACCTCCTGATTGAAAACCCAGCTCTACTGAAGTCAGTGGAAATACTTCAGCCAAGTCTCCAGGGACCTAAGGGTCCTTATGTCCATTTCACAGTACATATGGTAGAAATTCACAAATAATTACATTCAAGGTCCTCCAGAATTCTGGGGGCAATTCTGTGCCATGCTAATATCACCCTTGAACCTTAATTTGAAGATTTGATAAAACTGCATGAGCATTTCCGATAGAATTCTGTGAACGTTTTCATGTTCTCATTATAGAAAAAGCAGATTTCTCATAACTTTGAGGCTCATAAAATATTCCAGGTTTTGTGTTGATGTTCAGTGTATGTTTCTTGAATGTGAGATTAGCAAGTGAGTAAATCATATGAACAGAAGCAGAGTCTTTTCAAAAAGCAAATATCCATATTTGTATTCACAGCTATTTTCATTGGAACTCTGATGGAAAGAAGAATGAGCTTCAATCAAGGATAGTCATTCTTTCAGCATCTTCAGAACCAACCACTGCCCAAAATGGCCTTGACATGAGGAGGTAGCCAGAAAGGCAAGAGAAGATAGATCTCTGCATGTTCCCTGCTCAATTGTTGCAGAAGCTGATAAGCAGTGGAAGAAGCAAGTCACTCACTCACAGAAGAGAAAGAATGGTCTTTAGTAGGCAGAGACAATCTTGGAGAACTGTGTTCAACCTTTGGTTTTATTGAAAAACTTACATGTCCTGATGAGTGAGCTCCAGACTCTGAGTTTTGCACAGGTAGCCACTGCTTCCATGTGTCTTGTATTCCATGCCATCTCTCCCAGCACCTTTGGGTTCACAAACATAGAGGCAGAAGTAACTAGGTGTTACCTGGAGTAGAATGATGGGGGCAATAAAATGATAGCAGAAGAAGGGTCTAACTACTTTGCCCACAGCTGGCATAGGAGGCAGGACTGGGGGTCTGGCAATGGGGGCATAGTGTCCCCTTCCAGGTCAAGGTCTTCTAAGGTATCCTGCTCCCCATCAAGTCCCCTTGAAGCATAACACAGAAATGACGGGAAGGGATATTCAGCAGTGCATTTGTGGTGCTCAGTAAATAATCCCCTCTACAAGTTCATTCTTTTTGCCCTTCCTTTACTCTGCTTTTGCATTTTGAACTCTGTGGACCCTTTTTTAATGAGCTGCTTTTCTAGCTGTGAAGCATGTAAACACTTGCAGCCAACCATGCTGTTTTGAATGGAGAATACCCAGAGGCACAGAGGAAGCGAAGGACTGACCTCAAGCAGAGGAAGAGGGATACACTGTTTGAAGAGCATGGGAAAGTGAGCATGAGACAGCATGTCTCCTAGGAAAGGGGAAGGGGAGGGAGTCAGTCAGCACTGCTGTTCTGTGAGCTGGTGGCATGGGCTCTGCTTCTCCCTGCAACTTTAGGGCTGCCTTTTCCCACCTCACTGAGGGAGGCAAGATATCTGCTGATACGAACCATTGCTGATACACAGGGAGGCAGAAGAAGGGAGGTGATGCCACTGTTGACAGGAGATTAGAGTGCTTGGCATTGCCTCTCAAGAATTGCCACTGATCTCTAAAACGAGGGTTGTGCAACAGCACTGTGAGCCAGATAATTTGGTCTACACCCAGAGGGAGCCTGAGCCAGCTCTGATCACTCCCATCAACAACTGATAGTGATGCAAGGGGCTGCTGAGTGAATGTGGTGTCAGTGACTGCAGATAGCATATTGGTGAGCACCATAACACAGCCAAAAAGAAATGAAGAATTCTGACTCAGGAGTGGGCTTGGATCAGGCACTGTAAAAAAATCCTGGGTGCTGATACAGAACAAAAGAAAACACTGAGCTAAGAGCCAAGTATTAACCCTTCTATGCACTGAACAGGGGAGAGTTCTGGTGGAGACCAAAACAGGATCATGATCACGCAGCTGAAGAATAATATAAGCAAAGGCAGTGAGGATGAGGTTATACTAAGACTGCAAAAGCAGATTTAATTCTGGCATTTTGCTTCTTTGGGGAGATTGGTTTTGCAAGCTTAATGATGTTCTTTGAATGTAGTTGTTCATAGTAGTGTTGTATGATAATAAAACATGGGATAGTGTGAAGTACTACCTTGTTAATGAGTATCTGCTTATAGCAAGTACTTAGCTCAGTGACCCATTTTCTCATTAATTTCCCAACAGGCTCAGCAGCTATGCCCATACTAGTGTGATTTATTGTAGAGAGAAGTGATTTTATTTTATATCATTAAATTAGTTTAACTCCCAGCATAGAAGGAACTCTTCGTACCCTGCAGAACTGGTACTGTATTTTAGATGGTTTTATCTTCTGAATAAAAGACACACCAAATTGATACTATTTCCTCTGTGTTTCAGACTATGGCTAGGTAAGTATGTCCCTACTTGAAGCTGTTCTATATGCTGCAGGGGTCCATACTTAGTATTGTGATGTTATGACAACTACATATAACCATCACAACCCAGAACTCTAGTCTTGTTTAAGTGACGATTTGACCATGGCAGGTTGGCCCATACATTTCTAGTGTTGGTTTATTTCATTCCAGAAAAAACTCAATCAAAACAGGTGTATTTAATTAATCATCTATATTTCAAACATTCTAGAGTTTTCATTTTGCCTGTCTTTTGCTGCTGCACTAATAAAAGAAAGCTGCTGTTCTGTAGTTCACTTATTAAAAAAATCGGGAAACTGTGTATTTGACTAATTTCCCTCAGCCTCTTATTTTCTGCTTTGTGTTTTCCCCTGCTTTTCTCATCATGCTGGTCCCCATGGTGAAACTGCTTGTAGTCAAAGCACTGAACTTAGTGCTACAAGGATCATGAATTCCTCAGTGGATAAATGCAAACTGTTGTTCTCACTTTTGTCACTATTTCCCTCTTTTATTATAAAACTGTATTTTCATGCACAAGTTCAGCACAGGCTTTTATGCAGAGATTAGATCGAATCCAATTTGGTTTTGTAGCATTCTGCATACAACATTTGAATATCAAGGATTTGTTTGAATGCTAGCTGTTTAAACGTGGTCAATATCTGTGCAGCATTTCAGAAAACTCTTGATCTATCTAAGGGCATGTGTAAACCTACTACTGAATTACCATTTTTTCAGCTGCTGATTTTCAGGCAGGATGTAATTAACTTTTAAGAGGAAAACTATATAAAAGAACAAAAACCAAGGAGTTTCAAAATTAACCGAAATACTTCTGATTTTTCATTTGTATCTTGTAATACTTCCTAGAAAATGTTTCCAGGGGGAATTGTCAAGAAGTAGTCACAAAGGGGTCTACTAAGTGAAAAAATATAATGACTTTGGAACTTTAGGATCTCAATGACTGAAATTAACTTTCAAATATTTTATTAAAATTCCTTTAAAATTGACTTGAGTTATATGCTCCACTGCAGGTACAACTAGYTTTTTGCTGCCAAAAAAGGGGGTAATCTTGCTACTATTAGAAATGACTTGTCATTCTTTAGTTCTGTGAGATGTGGGGAGCTCAACAGTGTGCTTAACTGTAGCTCAAGGTTACTAGGGCTTCCTTTCTAGGGAAAAAAATGAAGAATGGAAGGGAAAAGTTCAGAAATAATTGCTACTTTAAAAAGACAACATATTGAGCTACTTAATACAACAACAAACATCAGTTAATAGAGCCCAGTGGTAAATATTTCAAAATTTCCACTCAAGCTCTTGCAAAATGATTGTGTATCAAATTTGTCAGGAATATTGCACTCTCTAAAATACATATATTAGAAACCACCTTAAAAGGATGTCCATGTGTATATCTGGTCCTATATTTTTGTGAGCCATCTGATATTAACATTATTGTCCCTTGTATTTTTTTACCTGAAAAATAACTCCATCTTGAAGGTAGGAAAATAGCCTTGCAATAGCCAACACAAGTCAGGTTTTGGGAACATTGGGATCTGCTCTTGGCTCTGTGATTGACTGAGGCTTTGTTGCTTAAAGTCTTTGTTTCCCAATCTGTAATAAAGGAAAATCAATATGTCCCTACCTCACAGGGGTGTTGCAAACCTAAATTCATTCATATGTGGCAACTGGTACAACATGATGGAAACTCAATATAAATTGTTACATATATTCTGTTACCCCCAGTGGAAGGCTTTGGTCCATGAAATTGCTGCTGTACAAGCGGAGCTGGACAAATTGCAATGGGGAAAGAAAAAAAAAAAGCTTAAAATAAAAAAGTTTTAGCCCTGAAAAGTGAGGCTAAATCATGAATGTTACAAAAACTATGACTAGAATTTAAAAAAAACCACCTCTCTCCAAAGGAGATGGGTGGTGTCCATAGGCATGGAGACAAGCGAAAAGTAACATAAGTAGGAAAAAAAAAGATACATGATATTTACTTCTGGATAATTTACTCAGACTAATTTCATATTAGTTGTTAAGAAAATATGAATGCTTAGCTGAGGATTATAGTCAGCTGGCACGGGTAAGCTACATCTGTGAAAGGAGTCCATTTTGCAAAGTTCATGTTTATATAGCACTCTCCCCAAAAGCCACCTTAGCTGAGCCCTTCCTCTGGGGAGAATCGCTGCAGTTTCCATTGTAACATACAGGAAGATTTTCTGGCCCATTTCCATAGAATTTTCTTCTTGGTACCATCTGCCAGGGTCTTTCTCCAGATGCCCTCCTAGCTTTGCTGCAGCCCTTTCTCCTTGATGTTGTTTATGCTTCTTATCCATGTTTTTTGGGAGAACATTGTGGAGAGCAGGGTTTGGAGGTTTGGGGTGGGGGATGTTCCTGTCAGGGTTACGAGCTATCTGTACAAAGGAGACAATGTTTATAAATATTATGTCTATGAATGCCCTTGGTGGCTTTTCAGAAGAACTAATAAAACTGGCTGGCAGGAGAGCTCAACCTTTTCCAGCTATTGCCTGTCAACCTCTTGCAGGTATTGCCTGCTAGAGCCTTTGAATCTCATGTCTTTTTCTCTCACTTTAAGCCTGTCCTAAAGGTGGATCCAGCCCATTTTAATTTTCTCACTCCACAATGTTTTGTTGTGGCTGTGCCTGCCAATGCCTTTTTAAGTTCTGTGCATCTTGAGATGGCCATTGATCCTTTGGTCACACAGTCTTGGGGAGGGGATACTTTGCAGGACCTGCAGGAGAAGGGTGGCTGTCCACGTGGAGATGAGCAGCTGTACGTCCCCGTTGAGGACACAGGTCCTTCAGCTGGGGACACAGATCCTTCAGAGCTGCCATGATGTGCTGACAGTGGGGCATGGTGGTTGTCTGAAGACTCTGCATTGAGTCATCCCAACCTCCTGATGGCCTTTGGTCTATGCAGACGTCGTGAGCTGTGCTTGGGCTTGCCGTCTCTATGCCCAGGCCAGAAGACCGACGCAGAGGCCTCAGGGTCTATCCCAACCCTTACCAACTCCTGAGCAGCCACGGCAAATTATTTCAATGGATTTCACTGTGGACATGCCTGCGTCCCAGGGACATGAAGCAGTGCTTGTGGTGGTAGACATGTTTACAAAGGTGGCTATTTTTGTTCCACTAAAGAGGTTGCCCCTGGCCCCTCAGACCATGCGCCTGTTTTTGCAGCATACATTTCGCTGCCATGGGCTGCCATGGGCTGTGTGGGCACAGACCGAAGGACGCAGCTCACATCCTGCAGGATGCAACTTTTGGGTCTGCTGGGGGTGCAATGCAGTCCTTACAACCCATATCACCCACAGTCAAATAGCCAGACCAAGCAGGCGAACCAGATCCTGGAGCAGTAACTCTGTTATTTTAATTGTCATCTGCATGACTGGGTTTACCTGCTACCACTGGCAGAATTTGCCTATAACAGCAGTGTCTGCTCTTCCAAGCAGTTTATGTGCAATATGGTCCATCGCTGTGACCACCCAGCTATGCTGGGGCGGCTGTGCAGGGGTTTTCCCTTGAGGAGTCCCATCAGTGGTTGCAGCATATACATTTGTTTCGTCAGGAGCAGCTGGAAAAAGCACAGGCTGCTTACAAAAAGTATGCAGATAGACATCTGCGACCAGCACTGGACTTTGTGGCTGGGGACTGTGTTTGGTTGTCCAGCCAACATGTTGTTCAGTGCACCCTTCTTCTAGGTTGGACCACTGTTGCCTGGGCCCCTATAAAATCATGGACTGGGTTAGTCCAGTTGTGTTTCAGCTGCAGCTTCCACATGCTCTCAAGAGTCACCCTGTTATTCATACCTCCCTGTTAAAACCTGTGAACCCAGACCCCTTCCAGCAGCAATCTTGAACTCTGCCTCCAGTTATGGTGGTCAGAGGGAATACCACATCTGGGCTATTTTGGATTCCAGTGTATTATGGGGTACCCTGCAGCATTTGATTGATTGGGCAGGGTATGACTGTAGTGGGAATTGCATATAAATGTATAAGCAGGAACCATCCAAAACTGAAAGCTAGCTGTAATTAGAAACTATAGAACTTTTTTTAAGATGTAATTAACCCTTGAAATAATGTGATGGAATTTATATATTTAAAATCTGATTGAAGATCTCATCAGCTATGCTGAAGAGAACAACCATGTTACATTCAGCATGCAAAGAAGATTCTTGCATTTCAAGGGACAAGTGGCAACACTCTCTGGCAGAACTATCAGTAGTTATTACAATAGTAAATGCAATGGAAATCAAAAGAAATTATCCATATGTTGCACAGCAGAAATTAACAAGAGCGATGCATCCAAAATGGTAATTGGCAAGCAGGGAAAGGCTGAAAAAGTGAGGTATATTACCCTGTTTAAGGTGTATTTTTTAGTGTTATGAGCAAATTCTGTGTCAAGTAAACAACACAGAAATAAAGGGAGGAAAAAAGACCAAAGTGTAACAAGCAATGAGAAGGTGTTGTAATTACTGTAATTTAAACATCTGAAGATGACATTGCATCTTTGAGATATCCCAAAGTTGATTTTCAACTAGCAAAAAGCTGCAGAGAAAATAAATATGTACTATTTGCAATATTGTACAGATCATTCTGAAAAGGAAAAAAAAATACTCAGATATAAGTATAGATGTGAGCTATTATTTTAGAAAGGTTTTWAAAAGCATTGCTCTGCAGTAGTTTAATATTCTTATTCTTAATAATACTTGTGGAGGTTGGTTCTTAAAAAAAACACAACTTGCAACCAAAAGGCCTGATTCTCCCACTTATTCGAGCTTCTGCTGTGCTGTGAAATAAAGAAAGAGAACAACTTTTCCCACATTTGAATTATCCTGCCAGGTGAAAAAGCCTCCCTTGGTTATGATTTACAATGCCCAAAAGGGGAAATGCTCATCTAATAAAGGCAGCACAGAGCTGGGCTCTTGCATGTTGTCTTTCTCATCTTCCATCACCAATTTTTGCAATACATATTGGAATGTGAATTTCCCATTCTTCATTTTGAGCCATGGTAGCCACTATCGAGATGCGAGCTTCATTTGGGGACTTTGAATCCAGCGAGGATAATGTTGACAGAAGATGGCCTCTTTTGCTGTCATCTGTTGTGACTCGAAAGCCATCTCTGGCAGAGACATGTTTGTTATTCCTACGTTTTCAGAGAGCAAAATGTGTTCCAGTCCCACCAAATTGTTCAATATCAAACACTGGGCTCAAGTTTATTTCCTTTATCTATCTAGTACATTGTTACAAAGACAGGCATAGTAAATATCTAATATAGTCCTTTTCTTTATAAAATTCCTTAGAATTGTTAACATCCCACACAGATTTTGGGAAAAATAATYGAAAAGATTTAATCCTCCCTTTATATAACATATGCAAAGTTAAAAACTGCAGGTCCAGAATAAATGCATTGACCCATTTGTACATACACAAAAGCTCATCAGTAATTTTTTAACAACCTTTTCCTCACTTGTTCTTTGCTTTTGTGAAAACTTTTACTRGTGCAGTATTTATTTAATCTAAGAGACTGAGTTTTCTCTCCATTTTTAATTTTTCACAACTAATCTTAAAGAAAGAGTCGATCATTTAAAGATTCTAGTAATTGGAGGGATACTGAAGATTTCTTATTTGATTTCCATTCCTATTTTAGCCATTCATTATTCTAATGTTTTAATTTTTTTATAAACCCTTAGTTTTTTTGCCTATACAGCAGACATGGTGCTGTCAGAGCCATCAATATTCATCAAAATACCCAAAGTCTAATTGATATCAGAACAGCTGACTCATAAAAATAGCAGAGAATTTGTTTCCATTGTCAAAAACAAATTATGAGGATATTTGCTTGTATTCTGATTACAGATTCCTCTTCTCAGGTTATCTGAAAAGCAGACAGTGATTTCTGCTTTTCCTCTGAGCTCTGTTGCTTTCCTTACCGCAGCAGTTTGCTGCTCATTCACCTCCTGTGTCCTTTATTTGTGTCCCCCCTCTGATGCATGAATCTATCTCTTCTGTTGCTGCACAGTAACTTGCACAACTGGTCCTTCATAGTCCTTAGGATATCCTGCAACATTAAATAAGTAAATAAAAAAGTACCAAATACAGCAAGTTTCTGTTTATCTTTCTGCGATCCTGTCTGCACATTCGGGAAGCTCTATGAAAGGGAGTCACAGGTCAGTATGAGAATATAAACAGTAAAGAGTAGAAACAGTAGGAGGAATAAAATCTGCCTCTGAAATGTTCTAAGTGTTTATCATCAAAAAGCTTTTACATCTAACTTTTCAGATTCATAAGCTTTTTATTTATTTATTTTAAAAAAAATTCTAGATATTGTCTATGGCTGTTGGAAATCCCGGTGGTAAAAGCATTTATTTTGTGTTTATATTAACATACGTGCAATAAACAATAATGACCCCACAAACGCAGTTAATCCTGCATTTCACAAAATAGGGTGAGCTGAATGAAGAAGAAATTAGACAGAGGAAGAATAAATGTATGTTTTGTCTCTTAGGCACAACTGTATGTTTTCAACCCTTTCAGTCACTTGCATAGAAACAGCAGAGACCGTGTTAAATATGCAGCCCCAACTTTGGCAAATTTTTATTGCCATGTTCATAACTGCCAGCTTATGAAATATTTTTAAGATGTTTTAGAAATGGAATGGTAAAATAACCACTGTTAATTAAAGACTGCTATTTATTTCATGTTGTGGTAGCCATGCTGATCTCACTTTGTAAAGTGAGGCTTGTAAATACATGATAGACTATTGTACTAGTGAAAAGTAGGCAATCTTTCAGACACATAAGCCTTTCCTGAGTTCTACTTACAAACCTTCATCTACTTGTGCCCAAAGTCTATAATGCGTGTCCTTCTGAGTATGAAATACGTCCTTTATAATGCATTCCTCCAACCTCCTCCCCAGCCCTTTTCTGCAGATATGTGGTATTCTCTTTGAGCTTTAAAAAACATTTCCCATTTAAATCAAAATCCATCAGTGGTTTGGAACCCCTCTCTGCTGTGGGATTTTGTCCTTTCCTTTTGGTTAGTGTTATGTACAGACGAAGAACAGAACAAGGACACCATGTTAGATTTATAAGGAAATAATGTCAAAATGGTTAATGCAATTCACCAGTTCAATAAACTGGATTACATTTTAGTAGGACAAAAGATCAACGAAAGCCTATTTATATTCATTGGGTGAAGGCTGTAACAGCAACTACATAATGCATTCCCCATCTTTGGGCTCATTAGCTGTGCCTATTAGATTTGTTAGGTATCATAACATCCAGATGTTTCTGGACAGCTCAGCTGACATTTTATCCATGTGCAGATTAAATATTAATGGACAGCAGGTGAAGAAGTACAATAACCAGTCTTGGGTTTGGAACATTTTCAACACTGTCAGGGTTTGGGGTTTGTTTTTTTCTCCCTTCTTCACATGTTTCTCAGAATGCATGAAAAGACAGCAAATCACCTTTAGGAAGCATGATTCTTGTGGAAGTAAGTGGCAGAGAGCAGTTTGCCTTCTCTCTATGTACAGTATCTTTGTATGCTGAGAAGTCGTCACACCCAGGGTCCACATTATCCAACAGAAAAACTGCCAGCTTTTACCTAGAGACCTCACTAAGCTGAGGCTGAGCTTTCATTTAAGCAATTGAACTTTTACTGGTTCCTTCAAGGTTCCTTTCTGAAGTAATTTTAATGCAGGATGTGTGTTTGCAGACAGGTGATTTTGAATGATGACATGTTCTTGCCATTCTTCATTGGGAGGATTTGTAAGGAGTTTGGGAATCCTCCCACCGTTCCTTCTCAGCTGAGTACCAAACACTCAGTTATGGCAATTCTGCTCTTCCTTTCTCTTCCAAAATATTGTACTTAGTGAAAGGCTATGGGAAGTGTAAGATTTCACCCATACTGGTATTCTCACTGTATAGCAAAAATGTTATACATGACACATTTTAAACCTTGATGACTCCCTTTCCTGTTTTCTTCAAATGTTTCTATTGGAAAAACTCTGATCCTAAGTCATTAACATAGAAAGAGATTTTGTCTTCTTTTCTGTCTTCTGCAATATTTTACTCTTCAAGTTTCCTCTCTGGGACATATCTGCAATTGTTGTGCACCTATATGTTTTCACTGAAACCAGTGAAAAATTCCAGTTTACACCAGTTATAGACTTAACCCATTAATTCGCTATAAGAGGGAAGAATCAATTAAGGCAAGTACTGGTGGCAGAATCCGTTTGTTAGCATCTTGTGGTTCTCACAACTCCTCTGCAGTAGCAATTTGCTTCTGAATAGTCCAAAGGAAATATAAGGAAGATGGCAGAATCTGTCCCAGTAATTATTTCAGTGTTCTCCAAAGTAAAAATGATCCTGCCTGTTCTTTAATAGATGACATTTTGCTGTCAGGCATGCCCCAAGACATTTTCTGAAAGACAAAGAATTGCAGCTCCTTCAGACCAAAAGAAAAGAGCCAGGAAATTCCTAAGAGAGTTCAAGTGAATTTCTGTGAATTCCCAAGTCTTAATTAGTGCATTTGCATAAGTTTGTTGCCATGTGGGTTCTGTGTAGACTTTTTTTTTCCTTGTCAGCTGTGAGCGCCTGGGGAGCGAGCTTTGTTGTACTGATGAGTGCTGCTGTGCTCCAACACTCACATTTTATGAGAATGTRTGAGTTAGAGATGAGATTCGGAGCATCGTGGTTTAAACATTTTACTGGATGCCCATGGTTAATATTCACAGTAAATGTCACCCAGGTGTCTGCTTTGAATGACAGTGTAAATCCACAGATGAACCAGAAATAACTGCTCGGAATGAGGAAAGCAGTGATGCAGCCCCAGCTAAAGCAAAATGAAGTCACTGCGCTCCCCAAAAACAGTCGGCCTTGGACACTCAGGGATGAGCAATGTGTTCAGCTAATCATCGGTCTGCTGGTTGGGCCAATAAATGAATTTTGAGATAATCAGCCGTTCAGAGCTATAAGAGCACCCAAAGTAACTTTTGCCTAATTTTGAAACCTACTCAAATATCATAGTTTTGACATTTTGTCTTGAATACTAACTTTTTGGCTTTTCAGTCCATTGAGGAGTGATTTGCTTTGTTTTGCTTCGTTGTTGTTTTCCCCTGCTAGGCAAGCGAATAGAGAATAAAACGAAATAATCCAGTGGGGGTGAAAAAGAGAACAGAGTGAAAAACAGAATGGGAAAACCTACAGAAAAAGGATCAGTGATATGAAGAAAAAATCTGAATATAAAAAGATACTTTTTTTATCTATCCTGTGGTTTTTTTCCAAATCAAAACTGAATATGCTTCTAAAATATAAATTGCAGCTCCAACAGAAGTTATAGATATGATGCAGAAATAAAARGGCAATATTCTTTGTGCTTTATATTGTGTAACGAGAACCAAACTTCATGATCATAAAGATGCTTTTATCTGTGACCCCACAGAAAGTACATAAAAGATAACATTTGCTCCAACTTGATTCTTGGGGTACTTCTACCCTAAATCCATAACAAAGGCTTTCTTCTACCAGTGTAAACTTCTTTGAAACAGAATTGCCACGAGGGCAGAGCAACAGATATCAGTCAAATAAACAAGATCTTTTCATTTTTGTGTGAATTATTTTTTACACTGTAAACAAGATTTGAAAAATTTGAAAACTTTTAAGTTGATGAAGTCTATTCCTGACCTGGCTCGCTGAAACAGATTAAATCAACCATCCTGACAAAATATTTTCCTCTCAGACAGGTAAAACTTTTCACTACCTTTTAACCTGTCCTTGCTTAAACCTCTAGAGTTACATTGAAGATTATTTTGGTTTAAGTTTTCAAAAGAAGACCAACTCCTTTCCCAATATAAATCATTCCAAATTTCCTTTTATCTCATATATGGAGAAAAAAAAAAAAAAAGACAAAAAGAAAAAAATAATGTGGTCAGTGAATGTGGATTATAATAGGTCAGTATTTCCAAATGCACCTCAAATCTGGATCAGATGGTAGTACTACAGACAGCAACATGTAGTGGATTTCATTTTTAGTTATTCTTTTCTGACCATACTTAAGATCAGTCTGTCCTTTGCTGTTCTAAAATGTTCTTGATGTTTTTTGACATCCTAAATCTCAAATCTGGGCGGGGGGGGACAACGACGGACAAAAYGATAAAAACTGACAAAATCAATTACACTGTATTACTCATCTAAAATGTTTAATTAGTCACATTGTACCTGATTAGATGCAAAATCTTCAGCATCCTCTTAACAAATAAAAATTACAGTGCAAAGTGACTTTTAACACAGCAGACAATTCCAGTTGCAGTGATTTTTTGCTCCTTTTATAGAAATCAGCTGTCTCTGTAAATGCTACCTCCCGGTAACCATAGGAACAATGTCCACTGTAATTTCTTAAAGCAGAAGTGCAGACAAAGTAATTTCATCTATAGGAAAATATATGAACATAGTTATATCCTAATTATTGTATATGATATCTCACATTGCCTCTTAGGTTTTAATATTCCCTGTGCCTGAATGAAGAATTAGACCAGTGACCTTTTCTTCCACTAGTGATTGTGATACATGAGACTGCAAGCGGGTTCAAGAATTTTTTTTTTTTTTTAAACAGAAACTGATGTTGGCCATGAAGCCTTTGAATCCTCATCACACAGGAGACTGCAAACTTCAGCACCTCCTCCGATCCTGCTTTCTATATATCTCTTTACCTTTGCAAAGCTTCTGCCGTCTGGCCTCATGGTGAAGGAAGGGCTTGGTCTGGTGATGAGGAGCTCCTGGGAATGGGGACAGGGTCTGTCCTTGAACCTGCACCCGGTAGGGTGTGGGGTCAGCTGTGCGATTTCAACTCTTCCACTTGCTGCTTCTCCACTTTCCTCTTGTGATGCTGTCTAGAAAGAGCCAGACATACCCATCCCTCTCATAGCATCTCCAGTAGATGGATTTTGATTTACTTTCTTATCAGACAATTGGAGATCAGCATTCAGTAAATAAAATGTCGCAAAGATTCAGCCTGAAGATTCACCTAAATTGGCTCTCAACGGACAGAAGTCATACACCTTGCTCAATCATAAGCTTCCTCTAAGGTCTCCTTTGGTTTCATTATTTCTCTTGCAGTCCAGTAAGGTATAGTGGATGGGGAAAAGAAGCTATTTCCCCACTGGACTTCTGAGCCTCTTCTCTGGTCCCTTTTTCCCTGTTCTCCCATTTAAATTCTCAATAATTCCTCTGACCCTCAAAGTATGGATTCTAGTATATAAGCCAAGGAGATCTTGATGAGAATTGATTTTTAGCCAGCAAATGTCACTCCTTAAATGCGCAAAGGCTGTTTAAACTCAGACTTAGACAGAATGTTAGTAATGGCAGAAAAATCTGACCCAACTTACCTTAAAGTACTGTATCTAGTTTCTGCTCCAGTAGTTAGCGCAGATAAATGCATGACAGGTTTTCTCAAAATCAAAAAAGGATTTAAAGAACTTCACAGTTGTTTCCTCATAATGCATAGGCACTTGCGGCCTTCCCACAAAACTGTAACGATTTATTCTTTTGCAGTGTATCGGCACCATATTCTGTTCTATTTCCTAACCATAAACTRATAGCTTTTTTTTTTCCTCTGCTTCTTTCCCAAACTGTCAGAGTGCTTTTTACTTCTTCCTGTTACCAGCGAGACATATGTTACTTYGTTTGAACTGCCCTTCAAAAATTAAAATATTCTCATCACTGTAAACTATTTGAATACATTTGCAATAACATCCTACAATGAGATGGTCATAACTGAAGTGTTTCCAGCTTTAAAAATACAGAATATTCCTGCATGCTGGATTTTCAGCATTAGAAGGTTGTACATATCCTCCCTCTGCTCTCATTCAGAGCATAAAATCAAGAAAAGATGTAAAGAACTTGAGAAAGACTGAGTGGGCATATACAGATGAGAAAGAGGAATACTTCAGCTTAGAGAATATTTCTACAAAACAAAGGATACATGAAACATTGTAAAACTGTAAGGTAGATCTGAGGAGAGATGCATTGTTTTTTTTCTGTGGTTCAGCAGCCACCAATTGCCCCAGCACTCAGGGACAGCAGAGATCTTGTTTTTCCCCTGTGGCTGCACAGTGTCCTTTTGGAGGCTGGCCTCCACCATTGCGAACCAGCCCATTCATACCCCAGGACACCATGAGTAACCCAGAGCAGCATGGTAGGGAGCTGTGCTCTTCTTAGACTGTCTCAGTAGGGCAGCTGGAAGGACCCTCACTACTAGGAATACCCCATTCTCTGTCAGGTTATTCAGCAATATGGCAAGAGGAGATTTAAGGGTAATAGAATAAATAGCTTGCTTAAAATCATAGCACTGAACTATTGGAACAACCACCAAAAAGTAAAACAAATTGTTAACATTAGCATTTACACTAAAATTATCTATTGACTGTCTCAGTGTCCCACTGGATTTCCACCTCACTGTCTCTTAGATTAAGCTGGAATCTCCCATTTTTTCTTAAGACGAAGTGTCTTTTGCCTTGATCATCTGAGATGGCTTTTGGCACCACTTTCACCTCCCAAAGGGTCGGCAAAAGCCATGGAGATCAAACTAGGGTCTTTTTATGCCTTAGTGTTGTCTGAACTCCTCCTGGAAGAATGTACTTCCATGTTTCTTGTGACCAGCCATGGGGACATCTCCAAGGAAGAATATCTTTTTCTTCCACACATTTATTTAAGGCTGAATTAATATTTCTATTGAATGTTTTAATTGGCACATTCATGGCTTTGGGTTGCTTTTCTTTGTAACAGTCTTCTGTTAATACATTTGTGAAAACTCATACCTCTTATTATGAGAAATAAAAAGTACACAGTCATCTAATTCAATTTTTAAGTATTTTCTCTCTGCAAATATTACAAAAAGACTAAACACAATGCTATCTTTTTAAAAAAAAAAAAGGAATGAGATGCTTAGCCTGAGTATTTCCCCCCGGCCCAGTTTACTGGGGACTGTTTCTGAACACTTCATCATGGCAGCCTCATGACGGAAGGAACTGAAACCCCAATGTGCAGGTCTCCAAAATTTTCACAGCAGGGTGTCTGTGTCAATATTGTGTTTTGCAGAAAATAAATGCCTTTCATGAAAACTTTTGTTTAGCCAAAACCTCAGGTTCTTTGAAAATTCTTTCTAAATGGGAAAAATAATTCACAGCAGTTATAAACTCAAAAGAATAAAATGTTTACCATTCCCCTTTCTTTTCCTTAAACAGATTCATCTGTCACTTCACAGATTTCTCTGGTGATAGGAGACACAATTCATCTGCACATGTTTTTTTTTCCCTTCCAGCTTTGCTCTATTAGCATTTCAGCTTAGAGAGTGAAAGAAGGAGCAAAAGGCTGCCCTTGTACCTCTTAAGTAACAGCCTCAATAACCACGTTTGTCTGGTAGCTAACCTCTTGCTTTACACCTAGCTTCATCAGCCGGTCATTCTCCTTCCTCCTGCCAGCATCTCCTCCTCCCATTTTATTAGAAACTAATGAAACAGTCACAATGGAAATGTTATTTGCAGTTGTTATGTCTTGAAGGATACAGACCTGAAATTACTAGTTCGAAGACAGCTATACGTGTTGTAGCACCGGTATCTTTGCAAGCTCCTTAGAAGGTACACGTGACATTTGATCCTCTTACTTTCTTTATATGGGAGTTTTCGTTACTAAAGCCACTTGCCTTTTATGTTTGAGCACGTGCTCTACAGTGTGCATATCCCCTAAGCCAAACAACCCTGCTGTATTTCCTCTCTAGAGGCAGGGAATTCTGTTTGCAAGGTGTCCTTATTCTTTGTGCTGTTTCTTCATTTACTGGTTTAATAACCTCTCACTGCTGGTTGTACTATTCATTCAGTTTTTTTAACCACAGCAGAATAGGACTCTGCAAAGCAAATCTGTTGAGTACAGAAGACAGCAGGGATTAAGAAAAAAATTGAAAAAGACTTTCTTTTCTTCACTACCTTTTTAATTAGTTATGCAAATGCATTTATTTATTTAATTTGTTTATTTTCATGTAGACAAACATAAGAAGGGGAAAACAGTCTAATTCTGTAGATGTCCTTGATATAATTTATGGAAAAAAAAAAAAAAAGATTCAGATCAGATTTTGTTTCATCAGCCAGTTAATAGATACTTCTGTTCTAAAGTATTTTTGACAAATGTAGAAGACCGGATTATTCTTTCCTTTGCAGGGCTCTTATTTTCCATCTCCTTGGTTTAGGTCATGCTAGCAAGAGCCATTTGTTGCATTATTCTTTTTCTTGCCTGCATGACAATTTTAATTTGAAGATGGATTTTTTTCCTTCCATTCAAATAAAAGTTTATAATCAATCTTTTGTTTTGCCAGAGGATACATAACTAAATCTAATTTGTATTATTTCTGCTATCTGTAGCTGTACAGATAATTCTTAATGGTTTTCCTCAGCTCTGTCTTTTAGAGTTTTGGTCACATTGGTACAAACAACAGTATCCTACAGGTACGTCGGGGATAAAAGGAAGACGAAGGAAAATGTGGGCCCTCTCTGGAACGAAATGGGAGACCTGGTTACCAGGGATATGGAGAAGGCTGAGGTACTCAATGACTTTTTTGCCTCTGTCTTCACCGGCAAGCGCTCRAGCCTCACYGCCCAGGCTGCAGAAGGCAAAGGCAGAGACTGGGAGAATGAAGAGCCRCCCACTGTAGGAGAAGATCAGGTTYGAGACCATCTAAGGAACCCGAAGGTGCACAAGGTCATGGGACCTGATGAGATACATCTGCAGGTCCTGAGGGAACTGGCAGATGAAGTGGCTAAGCCACTATCCATCGTATTTGAGAAGTCGTGGCAGTCCAGTGAAGTTCCCACTGACTGGAAAAGGGGAAACACAAYGCCCATTTTTAAAAAGGGAAGAAAGGAAGACGTGGGGAACTACAGGCCAGTCAGTCTCACCTCTGTGCCTGGGAAGATCATGGAACCGATCCTCCTGGAAGCTATGCACAGGGAGGACAGGGAGGTGGTTCGAGACAGCCAGCATGGCTTCACCAAGGGCAAGTCCTGCCTGACTAACCTACTGGCTTTCTATGACGGAGTGACTACGTCAGTGGACATGGGAGGGGCTACAGATGTCGTCTATCTGGACCTCTGTAAGGCCTTGACACGGTCCCCCACAACATCCTTCTCTCTAAACTGGAGAGGTATGGATTKGATGSGTGGACTGTCCAGTGGGTGAGGAATTGGTTGGATGGTCTCATCCAGAGGGTAGTGGTCAATGGCTCAATGTCCAGATGGAGATCAGTGATGAGTGGCATCCCACAGGGGTCTGTACTGGGACCAGTACTGTTTAATGTCTTCATCAATGACATAGACAGTGGGATCGAGTGCACCCTCAGCAAGTTTGCAGATGACACCAAGCTGAGTGGTGCGGTCAACATGCCTGAGGGAAGGGATGCCATCCAGAGGGACCTGGACAAGCTGGAGAAGTGGGCCCCTGTGAACCTCATGAGGTTCCACAGGGCCAAGTGCAAGGTCCTGCACCTGGGTCGGGGCAACCCCCGGTATCAATGCAGGCTGGGCGATGAAGGGATTGAGAGCAGCCCTGCTGAGAAGGACTTGGGGTACTGGTGGATGAAAAGCTGGACATGAGCCAGCAATGTGCACTCGCAGCCCAGAAGGCCAACTGTATGCTGGGCTGCATCAAAAGAAGCGTGGCCAGCAGGTCGAGGGAGGTGATTCTGCCCCTCTACTCTGCTCTGGTGAGACCCCACCTGGAGAACTGCGTCCAGCTCTGGAGCCCTCAGCACAAGAAAGACATGGACGTGTTGGAGTGGGTCTAGAGGAGGGCCGCAAAAATGATCAGGGGGATGGAACACCTCTCCTATGAAGAAAGGCTGAGAGAGTTGGGGTTGTTCAGCCTGGAGAAGAGAAGGCTTCAGGGAGACCTTATTGCAGCCTATCAGTATTTAAAGGGGGCTTATAAGAAAGATGGTGGCAAAATTTTTAGCAAGGCCTGTTGCGACAGGACAAGGGGGAATGTTTTTAAACTAAAAGAGGGTAGATTTAGACTAGATAGAAGGAAGAAATTTTTTATGCTGAGGGTGGTGAAACACTGGAACAGGTTGCCCAGAGAGGTGGTAGATGCCCCATCCCTGGAAACATTCAAGGTCTGGTTGGAGGGGGCTCTGAGCAACCTGATCTAGTTGAAGATGTCCCTGCCCATGGCAGGGGGGTTGGACTAGATGACCTTTAAAAGTCCCTTCCAACCCAAACTATTCTATTCTATTCTATCCTAAAAATTGCAATTTATCGATGATGAAGGAAAACATCAGATTGACTCAATAAAATATTTTCTTTAGCTCTTTTAATTTTTTTTTGTTTCAATGTTTCATTCTTTAAATATAAATTGAGACTTTTGAAATGAAAGCCATTTGAATTAAAACCAATCTTCTTGAGTAGAAATATATGTTAAAATAGTCTCTTTCCAAACCTGGAAGTCTTTGTACAAAAGTGACAAAAATATTGAAGTGGGCTCTTTCCTTCGAATTGTTTTGTGTGTACATCCATACACAGAAAGGCACTGAACATTATTGTTGCTCTGTTGCAGGACAGAGCCCCCTGTAAGGTGTCAAATGTCTTCACATTTGGAGGCCAGCAGGAACTGAGCCTATTTCTTGTACTGAATTCTATTTACACTTGATTTTCATCATCTAACGGTTTCTTTGAGTGTTTTTAGAGTTTATAACTCTCCAGCAAAATTACTTAGTTAACTGTTGTCTATGAACACAGCCTTAAAACCTTGACCTTCTTGCCATTTTTTTGCACTAGTGTCTTCAGGTCCGCTTCCCAAAGGTGCAGATGGAAAGCAATGGTGCCAGCACAGCTGCTCTCTGGTGGGGACATTCAGCTGGACCAGGGGGCTGGCCGGGGGGGTTTGGACAAGTGGCACCATCAACATCTCCTTGCTGGCATGCCTGCCAGCTCTGTGGCAGGGTGGGACAGTCCACTGTTCTCCCTAACCTCTCTATCCTGCCTCCTGTCAAAAAGGGAGGCAGTTGTCAGGACAAGATCCCAGTTCTGCCATGCAGGAGCTAATTCTCTAGTTGTTGGTGCTAGAAAGCTTCTTTTTACTCTGGCTGAGAGTTAGGGCAAAAATCCTCCCAAGAGGTGTGGGGCTGCATTTATTGGCCAATTCAAGCATTTTGGTAAAATCCCCCCAAACTTTATAAAGAAGGGTCTGGGGAGGCCTTAACCCATCTCATCAGGCTGAGCATGGCAATGTCAGTGCCTCAATCCAGAGATCTGTCTTCAGTGTTATCTGCTGTGCTGCAAATCGCTGTGCCCTCCGTAGATGTCCTCAGCTGTCACACAGCCCTCGCTTCCACGTCACAGGTGAGAGCATCTGGCAGAAGCAAGACTAGTACTGAGCCCTCTAAAAACATTGCAGACTTTTCTGAGTTTCACCATCAGCAAAAGCAATGTTTCATCCAGAAATTATTAGTAGCAACCTTTTAAGATGGTTGTATAGCCTGGTTTCTTCATTATAACCACCAAAATGACATTTTAAAAGCTAAGAAGCGTGCCTGAAGGAAGCAAGTGATGCACGTTTCCTCTGTCAATGGGCACCAAGTATCCAGCTGGTCTCTGTGGTAATCTGAACTGACTACCACCCAGGAGAGTCATTTTCATTAACTCATCCTGACAAACAATATTAACCCATAGGCCAGTTTCCAGACTTGGACATTATAAATCAAGATCTCCAGTTTGTTTCCAGGCATCAACAACATCACTTGGATGCCAGAATACCAGCTTTAGACTCTAAAGTGTTCAGTTTTTGTGCAGGGCATCATGATTTAAGTGTTCATGATGTTTGAAAATTATATTGGATTTTTCCCAAATTGCTATCACCCATTGGGGCTGTCATGGTCAAAACTCATCTCAAAAGCAACCTCATTAAATTATCTCATTTAACAGGGACAAGCCATGTCTGATACTGGTTACCTTTAGACTTTTGGCTTGTCAAACTGTATGTATTATCCCTTCTCACAGTTCCAAAGGCGGCTGCTGCTGTTGTCACTCCCCTTAGCTGGTAACAGCAGCAGCGTGGGACAGGGGAGAACCATAAAGGATAGGCTAATAATGTGTTGTTTCCTCTCCCTTCCTTCCCACTTCATTGGGTACTTAAGTTTGTGTCTACCTTTTAGTTTTATATTTATTCAGCAAAACGTGTATGCACATGCTTATTCCTAAACGCTATTGAAATTGGTAAGAATTTAACATGTACTTAAATGCTTTGTTCAGCTAAAGAAGCTCCCTTCATAATTAGTTACTTTTCTTTACCGCTTCTGTCCAAACACACATACATGTACATGTACATGTACACACACAGAAATGGAGATACTTTTAAGAAATACCATTGTCAGACTGCCCCATCTTCCCAAGAACATGGAAAAGGAGTCTGGCGTGGAAGAGAGCAGGAGAGCAGAAAGGGAACCGAAGTCTCAAAAGCTAGAAGAAAGCATATGAACAGGATAGCTACATTAGCAAAGTGGTCCTTGGAAGAGTAAGGCAAGAAATATATTCCTATAAGAGGACAAAAATTAATGAGGAGAGAGAATACATAGGCTTCAGGACACATGAGAAGAGGGAGATGCTTATGGGACCTGCTGTACCATAGCATATTTACCTGCCCACACACAAACATGTTCACTAGCACATCCTGGTATCGATGTTACTCTATTAGGAAATGTCCAGGTTTAAGGAAACTATAGACTGAGCTCCCCTTAGTTTTGCTAGTGCTGTCTTGAACAAATTCCATCATAAACTCTTGCATACTTTTTTTTTTTAAATGAACTTCCCATTTCTTTAACAAAACCAAACATACTTTTAGAATATTTCTTGGAATAAAAAAAAGTTCAGGACATCCAGCAGAGAACATCTAGAGGAAGTGATAATAAAGATTCAGTCCTGCTTCTACCAAAAGGCATTATGGCCCAATGAGGAGAGGAAATAAAGCCAGGCAAAGTGAAGAAAGGGATTAAATAAGGTGGCTAGAGATTAAGTTAATTCAATATAATGCCAAGACAGCGTTTCCGTGAGGCTCCCTGGTGAAAGCAATGTTAGATAGTTTGAAAGTATAACTTTCAAGGAACAACAGCAAGAAAAACAATGAGCATTCTCCTTTAAGAATCATTTTACCCTGAGGGATAAGCCATTTTGCTGGCACAGGAACGTGGACTCTGTACTTATTTGTACCAGCCAGAGGAAACTTAGAATATTACCTGCCAAATATTTATCTGGCTAACAGAATAAAAATAACTGAAAAGATTCAAAGTTGAATTCAGATTATTAACTTATTTTAACTTATAATGATAAGCCAAGATTCTGAAGCTGTTTCAGTTATTGTCTCCAGAGAGGTTTGGTCATCCACCTTCTCCAAGTGTAATAGTTTTCAGAGGTCAAAGCACAAAACGGTGTCTGACCATGATGGTGAGATTCAGCTGATGAAAATATGTAGCCAGCAGCAATATGTAGCCTTCAACCTTCAGCTGGCTGTAGCATAGTGAATAGGATCAACTGACCAATTTTGCTGTTGGTAAAAACTGAGATATATTTTTATGAAGCCTATCATGTGACTCTAGACATAAGCTGTAGATGTGAAGCTGTAAGACTATTCAAGTTCCCTTATAAAAACATTTGTAAAATATTGTGTCAGCACTAGTTTTCATTTCTTAATAGCAGAACAAGCCTTGAATTAACCTGGAAAAGTCTCCTTGCAGATCTGTATGGAAAACTTGAGTTTGCAGAGGGTTATTTCGCTGTTATTGACTAACTGAAATTCAATGCAGGTTGTATTATGGTTCAGGTAACCCAGCCACATAGAATCATAAGATTACAGGGTAATTTGGGCTGGAAGAAGCCTCAGGAGGCCTCTAGCCCAACCTCATGCTCACTGCAGGGTCAGCTACAAGTTCAGAACAGATTGCTCAGGGCTGTGCCCAGAGTCTGGGCTTCAAAACCTCCAGGGACAGAGACTGCACAACCTCTCTGGGCAGTTTGCTCCACTGCTTAGTTGTCCTCATGGGGAAATATTTCTTCTGTCCAGTCTGAACCTCCATGGTTTCACTTTATGTCCGTTGCCTCTCAGCCTCCAGACACGCAACGCTGGGAAGAGCCTGGCTCCATCTCCTTGATAAGCTCCTCATAGGTTCTGGGTGCTTCTGTGTGGTCCCCCCAAAGCCATCCCCTCTCCAGGTGAACAAGCCCCGGTCCCTCTGCCTGTCCTCACAGATCACATGCTCCAGCCCCAACCAGCGTGGTGGCCCTCCCCTGGACTCACTACAGTTTGTCAGTGCCTTTCCCGTACTGGGGAGCCCCAAACTGGACGCAGTGCTCCAGATGTGGTCTAACAGCTGCTGAGTAAAGGGAATAATCGCTTTCCTTGATCTGCTGGCTGTGCTCCTGCTGATGCAGCCCAGGGCACTGTTGGCCTTCATTGCTAGCAGGGCTCACTGCTGGCCCATGCTTAGCTCACTGCCCACCAGCACTCCCAGGACCTCCGCTGCAGAGCTGCTTCCCAGCTATAACATAAGGCACATACAGTCAAAAATCACACAGGCTTCTCCGACCCAATGCTGAACAGAGAGCTGAAGAGGTAACGTGTGCTATTTCTTTCCTTCCTGAGCTACTGGATGGGTAGTTCTGCTTGGAGGTAATGGCTTGGGCAGATATTACTCTTCTAGATAATACTCGAGGAACTGGCACTGTGATATGTGGGTGAAAGATTGAATATTATGAAGATGCTGATCTGTTTTGTACGCTAAAATATTAAGGATTAAATAAAAATATCATTACTCAAGAATGTATCACTTAGAACCTAGATGAGTGATTTTTAGATCTTTTTTCAGTTTGAAGATTCCTAATTTTTTTTCCTAGGAGTGCAGGAAACTTTGAGTAGGGAATTTAAATCCACTAACAGTGGGTTTCATTTTCTTAGCTATCACTTGCAGAGCCCAAGGGTTCAAGGAGCACTGTCTGAAAACCAGTGGTAGATAGCTCAGCAAGCAAATACCTAAGGCCAGGAAGTCAGGAAGCAGCTGGAGGTAAAGACAGAGGTGACAGCTGATGTGGGCTTCTGGGCTTTTTTGTATATTTCTTGACCAGTGAATTCAAATCTGAGCTGTTAAACTTAGATCTCTAGTCTTATTTATAAAACTTAACAACACTCTGCAGAGAATAAAATACGCTTCACTGCTAGATCCAAGTGCCAAATGAATATGGGGGATGGAAATGGGATGTGCAGATGCATCTGTGCATATAATCCATTTGCAGCATTAACACAGGGAGAAGGCAGCTACAGCTCTCTGTTGCCCCCTTGTCTATCTGAAATCTGTTCCCAGCCAGCTTTTTCTCTGTTATGGAAGATAAGCACCTCCTGAAAGGTAAAACCTGAAGGAAAAGTAGAGAGGGAGAAAAAAACCCAACCCTGTTCTCAGAAAAATGATGAAACATTGGATGAAACGTTGACATCTCAAAACCATGAAAAAAATATTTGAATAGGTTCAATGAAAATACTATACCTTGCTATTTTTTTCAACTTTTTTATCTCTAAGGTGTTTTTGCTTGGTTGCTCTAGTGAGCAATACAAAGAAAGTAATTTCTTTCTGTAAGCCAAAATAGAATATTTTGTTTTACAATTGCAGAAAAGGAACATTTCAACAACTGCAAACTTCCTGTTATTGCAGGGCCCCAGGCTTTGGCACTCACACTATTTTGAAATCGTTTCCCTGCTTTGTGTACCAGTCAGAAACATCTCTTCAAAACAGCACATAAGGTGATAAATTAATAATTTCTAACTTGTGAATAACAGAGATTTTATCAAGAAATATAACCTTACATATGACTACATAGCACAAATATATTTACATATCCAAATAGTCCATAATCTGTTGAAAAACACAGACCCAGAAAAATGATGCATCAAAACAACAATGTTTTATTAACAGTGAAATTCAAAGTAAGCTTAAAATGTGTTTCCTTCCTGGGGCTGAGTAATCAGATTTTTTTTCCCTTTCTCTGAGCTTAATGTCACTCACATCCCTCCTGCACTCACGTTTTCGCTTCTCCAGCATCACTAAGAGAAGAGTCCTGTTGTTGCTTGCAATCAGATGACTCAAGCTTGAGTGCAAGAACCACAAGTTCCTCTGCCTTGAACTGCCTCATTGAAAAGAGACATACAGGGAGGAGGCAGATGGTTCTTCAAACTTCCCTCAAGCAAGAAACACCATAACTGCCCCCCCTTCCCAAGAGAAAAATAACAACAAACACAAAGAGTATTTGCAACACTTTTCACAATTACTGGAGCTTATCACTCTAATTCCCTATTTCAACCAAAAGTTCCTCCAGTCTCTATCACTGTGAAGACCAGGCACACAAAAAGATATAGGCTCATACCTAACATGTTATTCTTCAAAACACATGTTCTGCTGCCACCTAACTTGAGCAAAGCCTGGAGTCTAATAGGCGGTGGGGTGGGGTTTAGATCTGCAGTTTAAGCTCTCTGCTTCTGATCTAACCACTACAGGCTCCTTTTATAGTTAAAGAAGAGAATCAGACTCTTTTTAGGGCAGCTTTCATCCCATCCTAACCCAGATATCTAAAATAGGCCAGATGAAGCATGTTTTAAATGTGCCTCTGCTTTCCTGAGCATGTAGTGAGCCATAGGCAGCAGGGACAGGTATATCACAGCTCTAATTGCTTAATGGAAGAGCTTATACATAAAGAGGGCATGTTAGCACGAAAACTAGTGTAGCAATGACATACAGAAAAAAAAAAAAAAAAAGAGTTACGGGATGTTGGAAATCTTTTGGGGAAAAAAAAACAAGTGAGTGTACATAGTAGAATTGGTACAGACTTCCTAGGTCATCAGGTTTATTCCCCTGCCATCTTAGTCATCTATGTCAGAGGAACATCTTAGTAAACTCATCTTAAAGCAAGGCAAATTCCCTGCCAATTGAAAGAGCCCAAATCCCCACTTTTGTAATGAAGAGAAAACTTTTCTTAATTTCTACATTAAATTTATCTATGGCCCTCATGTTCCCCTACTTTTTTCTGAAACATTATTCTTTGGCTTATTTTCAAGCTAAATGACGATACCCCTGATTTGACTGGGTATAGCTATCATGCCTGCAGTTTCATGTACCATTTGTTTTCTAAATTATGGACATGTTGAGTATTAAAGCCCCTTTCATTTTGTCTCCATTTTCATTGCGTAGCCATTTGTGTTTCCACAAATTCCTTCCCATCAGTCCTCCAAAAGCTCAGCAACTGGAAACTAAGATACAGTATATATTTAACTTTAAGTCATAGCTGCATTTTAATCTCTATCCATCAATACCATGCTGCTGTCCCATGTCATCTCTCTTCTTTTCTTTTGTTATTTGTTCAATATCCTTGAAAGATCTAACCCAGCTTGATTTTTATCAGGCTTCATTTTCCCTATATGTTTCCTGGCCTCTGAGAAAAAACTTGCTTCATAGTATTACAGATAGTAATGCCTAACCATGGACCCCAGACCATCTCAGACCACCAAGCCACACATCCTTCTTAAAGGCTGAATATTCTAACAGAGATGGCCTTTTTAACACAATAATGATTTCTAAAAGCATTCGAGAAGTCTTTCCTTTCATTGCAATGCAGAGCAAAAACTTATTTGAAATCTTAAAAATTACCACAATATTAATTATTGTCTGCTCACCAACAAACCTTGTCAAAAGAAAGAAATTTAAACCAAAAAGGCTAGATTTTGATAGATAGATAGAAAGAAATACATCTAATAGCAAAACTAACCTAAGAAGGCAATCACGGGATGCGTTTAAGGAAAGGCCTGTTGTGGAGAGGGACTAATGTCCTATGGGGTCCTGCCTGGTGAAGCAGTCAGAGCATTATGGTCTAAGGGGTGCGCCTCACCTCTGTGTTTGAGCGGATCAGAAACTTAATGCAAATTTTTCCACTTCCATTTCATGAGGGTGAAGAAATTTTCCACAAGGAAATGATGGAATAATTATTCCAGCTTTCTGAGTTTCTTTCAGTAAAGTGAGAATAATTTTGCTCCAATCAAGTAATGTTTCATGATTATTTCCTTGTTTTGTTTAATTTCATTTCAATTTTAACAATATACATTTTAATATAAGCATTATATCACAGTACACATACACACATATATAGGATATTTATTGCAACATTCCACATCACTGAAACTAGTTTTATCTGACTGAAATGAAATTGTACATACATATTTCTGTATGAATTATTTTAAAGTTTTCTTTCCTCATACATTTTTATTGTTATCTTTGTTCCAGTTGAGAATGAAAATAAATTCAGAAATGTCAGAATTTCCCCTCTGAGACAAAGTCTGGTTTTCAACCATCTCTTCACTTGCTAGTGGTCTAGAAACTACCAGCAGTTTCTCAAGTGAAGAAAAATTATCAGAAACACCATTTAAATACATGGATGGGTATTTAACCAATGAATGGATAATTTCAGGTTGTAATCAACACAGTGCTTCCATGAAGTCCTTTCACATTCAATAGTATTTGTACAATTAATTAATACTGTTGTAAAAAAAGACATTAAAACATAAATTAAACACTTAAGATTCAATTTTGCTCCAAGATATTTGAATCATTCCTGTTGCCTTCAACAGGAATTGCATGTGCATACCTGAGGAAAGACTTTGGCTATTAAGAAGCACCATAAACAAACAAACAAAAAAAAACAGATTGTAAATTGTATTAATTTTGCTAATTGTTTGCAAACAGCCCCAGCATTATTTAACATGATAAATATTATACTGCTCTATGTGTGTGGATAACTCAGAGCCAGCAACATTGCTGTAATCTATCAATCAGGATTAGTGATGGGGAAGCCTCAGCAAAATTTTGAGTTTCAGTTCAGGTGCTTGTTCAAAGTACGTTTCATCTTCTCTCAGAGTATGTCTTGGGGGGGGGGGGGTACAGAAGTTAGGCTTGAAATCATGCAGCTCCTCCTCTTCTTTCTGAGAAATAGGAAAACAGGTCAGAAACGTCCTGAAGACCTCCTCTCTTTCATTCCTTTATATTTTGAGTTCACTAAATCAAAACCAAAGGTCTCATTTCCCTTGGCTTAAGAAGAGGAGAGTACAATAGAAATAAATTTGAACAGGAATGTGTTACTGCCCAAGACAAAGGTTCATGGTCATCTGGAATACTATATCACCACTGGTAACCCATTTTAAATATGAGATATGAGAGGAAAATAATGTTTGGAGAAAGATTACAGGGGCTTAGGCACAGAAGAGAATAAAAAGTTGGGCTTTGTTTTTCTCTGAAAATCAAATACAAACACCTAATGAATGACACACAAAAGATTTTTAAAAGTTAGAACTGATACAAATGTCTTGATAAAAACAGACTGTGGGACTGAGTGGTCTTTGGGGCTCAATTCCATGCATAAACACCTGGACCACCTGAGGTGCCCCAGGGCTTCTGAGGCATGCATACAAGGCTGACAGATATGACCAGGCACCTACGGGTGGTCCAGGACTTTCTGGGGAAGCAGCTGGAGGCCAGGCAGAATACCTAAGGGTGTCTTGGATGGCACCAGAGGCCTGTGTTTAGGTAACTTGGTCCAGCCCTGGCTCTGATCTGGGACAATCTGGATCGAGGACAGTTCTTCCTTTCCTTCCATCTGTACAGATTTGTCTTCTGGCCAGCTATTATGACCTAATGTTGTTCCCACAAAATCCTCTAAAGCCATACTATTCTGAAAGACACTCAAGTGCTCTTCAGGTGAACAAATATATTTTAGCTGCTCTCATCCCTTGTTTCATGTGTCTGCCCCTAAACATCATAAGCAACCATATCCTGTGTCCTCTGTTTTATACAGGTGTTAACTAGGCAAAACGCAATTAGTCCCACAACCAAGTTGTAAGTTAGATATGATTTTCCTAATTAAACTAGTGGGTTGATACCTACTATCATTCTTCCTGTATATGCTGCCATTGCATTACCTGTGTCATTCTTTAATGGTTTCAATAAATTAGAAAAGTCTGGAAGTTCTTTGAATGATAAATGTTTCAATAAGACAAAATGAAATTAGGGAGTTACGATTAGATCATTTTCTTAGTTTCATTGTTTGAACTTCTTGATAAAGAATTGTTGCCTATATGGGTCAATACTGATCTGATATAATGACCACAATTAATATTGTATTAAGAATGTTCAATTTATGAACTACAAAATTAGGTTCATTTCCAGTTACTAGCTGTGGTGACAAACCATGCTGACTGAGCATTTCTCAGGGTGTTTCAACAGAACATTGAATAAATACATCATTCTTCACATACCAACTCCGACTATTTTGAATGATCATGTATAGCCGCCAGCACATGTCCTTCAAAAGAGAAAGATCAGCAAAACTCTAGTAAAATATATGCACCATGTTAATATGATGAGAGTAGGTCTGTTCTGTCCTGCTATTGAATTCCGACRTTGAAGTAGCTTTTGTTCAATTTTCTCTGACACAGTTTAGACCAAGTCATCAGAAGTAACTTTGGTCAATTTTTCCACATGCTCTACATGGGTGTATCAAAAATGAAAATAATTTGACAGCTGTAAGCATTTGAACTCCTCTGGAAACTCCCCATCACCTGAAATGCTAGAAAACTACCAAACTAGATCTTCCTTGTATTTCCTAATGTAACCTTAGGTCACAACACTGAACTGAATTAATAGTTTCTCAGAAACCTTGAAATATCAAAATTCATCAGAGGTACAGAATATGCCAGCTGTTAAAATCTCTGTAGAACACAGAACTGGAAATTATTTCTCCTTCTCTCCTTCTCTTTCTGTGCAAGTGTAATGTGGGTTGTGCCTCTTCCTGGACAATGCAATGATGAATCGGAAACCTCAAGGAAGAAGGGTGGTTGTAATTAAATATTATTAAATAACTTTGTTAAATTAAGCACCTAGATCAGAACATGCATGCTTGAAACATGAATCCTTTAGAACTAATAATGTTTGAATAAAGTGTTGATGTGCTTGTGAGATTGGGACATACTGCTATGGACTCTAAATTTAAACCAAATTTTTTTCTTTACATTTTGGAGAAGGTGAAAAACATATTCTTTAAATAAAGTAAGTAAATCCCTTTGCATATTAAACATAAACCTGATTTTTATGAAATTACCTTTCAGCTTCAAGCCTCATTGTGGTCTGTTTTTACATAAAAAAGGATATATTAAATGTCCTGCAAGACTGACTCCCATCATAATCTTTTAACTGTCTATCAGCCATATATTATATAAGCTCCAGAAGCAGTGTTTCACAATAGCACAATTATGTGCCAGCAGAGCTCTACCACTGAAAGAGAGAGTATTCCACATGAACATCAAATTGAATTGTCTTCCTTCATGTGTTAGGTATTGCAGCACACTGTACAGTCAGTGTACTTGAGTTACAATTTCCCTCTTCTAAATTTGGACAATGGCAATCAAATAAATATTATGATGAATGCACTGGAATGGCTTCTGTAGCTGGATTCCTGAGAGTTGGGACAAAACGAAAGGACAGACCAGTCAAAAGAAGAGCCTCAGAGACATTTCATTTGTGACAGCTGAAGGCTCACCAGGCAGGTTTTTGAAAAGAGGTGGCCTTGACCTTCTCTGAGTCTCCTGTCAAAATAACTGATTGGTTTTCATATAGACTGTCCATCACATTTAACCCAGCAGGATGCAGTAGAGTCCAAGGTAGGGAGCCAGTTGGAACAAATATGCAGTACAGAAAAAGAGAGCATGAAATTGAGGGGTTTAGGGCAGCGATCTAACACTCAGCAATTCCCTGGAACCTCTTATCTCGGCAAGCTGTGAAGAATTTAGTTTCTGATTTGTTTCAGCCTTCCAAAGACATCTTGTTGGCAGAAAGAGTTTCAGGATGAGGCTGCCAGGTCCATATCAGTACTGGATAGTTTTCAACGGTGAACACTACAGGACAGTATAATACAACAGCTTGTGACTGCACAGAGTCTCTTTCACCGAAGGCTTTTACTGAACTGGAAGATTTTCTTGTTAGATCAATTTGGACTTGCTTTGCCCTCTTGTCCCAGAAGTAAGTGGAACAGCTGCAGTAAAGGAAGCATTTTGCTCACTCAGCTTGTTGTGAACACTTTTTTGGCACACTTTGTTGTTTTGTCTGTTCCTACTTGCCAAATTCAAAGTGTTTTGAAACTGTTATACTCTTTATGTTGTTCTGCAACTTTGTCCACTTAAGTTTTGTGACGCTCTACAAAAAGAAAATGACTGCAGGCATAAAGTGCCTATAACATAACTTTCAGATTCTCTATAGCATCAGTCCAGTCTGGTCTCATACAAACAAATGTCACATTATTAAAAGACAATTTTAAAACACTAATATCGTAATTCATACAGACCTTACAAAGAAATCTGTGATTAACACAGTAAAAAATACCTGTTTTCTTGAGAAGTAGAGATTATTTTGAGAAGCATAAAAAAAACCTGTAAGTATGCGGTTCTACTTTTTTCATATATTCCTTTGTTACCTTCAAATAAAAGCATGTTACAGTCTTACTATGTGTTTTATTATAAATCGTATAGCATAACAAGGGAATTACGGTACAGAATCATTTTCACAATTCCCACACACCCTCCTGTATATGTACACTAATCTCTGTAGGTAAAGACCCCTTATACATTCATGAAACATATGACAAATGAAACTCAGCCTGCCGTGTCAGACCAAAGGCGAGGCAGGTTGCCTGGAACTGTGAAAATAACACACATTAGCACCATACTTGTACGGCCAACCCTTTTGCCTTCAATTGTTCAAAAGATGTTAACAACCATAAAGCATGCTTTCTGATCTTGGAAAGCATCCTTCTTTTGGATTATGGCAGGGGCATGTGCAAATGTGACTCATTTGTGTCACTTTACTGACAGTTCTCTACCCGTTGCCAAAGGAAAGGC
Source organism: Phoebastria nigripes (assembly GCA_035582835.1). Lineage (NCBI taxonomy): Eukaryota > Metazoa > Chordata > Aves > Procellariiformes > Diomedeidae > Phoebastria > Phoebastria nigripes. Next base: position 81,572 of record JAYKAV010002519.1, on the reverse strand, counting down.
AAACAACATTTCCAAAGGTTTCTAACTCATTGGGTCGTCCAGAAACACAAAGCTGTAGAATGAAGATAAATCAATTGGGACATACAATTCATGACCCCACACTGGTGCCCCTGTCATCACTGCTCTGGCTGTTCCCAAACATCTGAGCCCCTGAAATGGCTCTCAGGGGTTGCTGATAGGGTTGTCAACCAGGTTGTTGAGTAGATGACCTGGCTTCTTCCCTGTTGCGTGTCCATTAGGAAGGGTTGATTAAGATCCAGGTAATCCACTCTGTGAATTCACAGTGCCCTACAACTCCTATAATTTTCCAGCTGCTCAGATGTTTGAATAAAATCCTACAGTCTGCATCATTGTCACTACCTCTTCTGTAACTGTATAATGTGAGACACTGTTTCAGCACTCTTGTTCTCTCTATCAGGAAGCACAAACAAACCTTAATTCCCAGGGTGAAGTGCTTATGGTTACTAAACTCACCAGAAAGACACCTGAGGGCCTCAGAAGCTCATTATCTCAGTCTAACAGGACAGTTACCCCAGATCACTAAAGTCTTTTCCTACTCTAAAAATAGTTGCATTTTAGGAAACTGTTGTTGCATAAAGAACGTATTTAAAAGATGTGCCACTATATTGTTGAGGGGCTCCAAAAACAGCATCATGCAAACAGATAGGAAAGAGAATATTAAAGACCAAAAGCCTTCAGATTACAGAGTCAACACACTACTATCAGAACTGGAGCAGACAGAGAAATTCAGATTAAAGGCCCTTCTGGATAAAATGTTCAAAACTAAATAGTCTAGCTGCTGTCTCAATATGTTTGACATGCACAGACATGCAGAAAAACAAACACATATTGTATGTTGCATTGCACACATAAAATAGAAAACCTTGTTTCCAAATATCTCTTCCTTTTTTTTTCTCCAGTAACTGTGACCTTTCCACTCTAAATCCAAGCAGGATCTATACTAAAGGTATGAATCAAGGGTAGTCTAAGGGCATGTAAATAAGTTGCTTAGAACCCAGTATCACAAAATTATCAATTTCTGAAACTTGTTAAAAGACCTAAGAGTGAGTACAAAGGACAACGACAGGTTATAAGAGAAATTTGTCAGTCCTTYGTAAAGCACATAAAATGCTGTCCTGAAATGCATCACAGAAGACATCTTTAGTATCTGAAATGAAAAATTTATGGAATGGGTGGGTGAATGAATGCTGCAGTTTGCTGCCAGCCACTCAGATATGATGGTGATAAAGGTCCTGTAAGTGTCAAGACAGATACTTAACACTTAATTGTGGGGATAATTCAAATTTGGGGAAGAGGTGTGGGTCAGTTCTTTTATTCCAAAGTGAATGGCTTACTTCTAATTGAAAGCAACACTAATTAAGATAAAGRGCAGGACATTAGCACTCAGTGTGAACATTATGAGCCACACCAGCAATATGCTTTACTTCTGATGTGAGATAGTTATTTATGGTGCCTGTGGTGCAGCAGAGCTCTCCCTCGCATATACATCAGGTATCAGGCTCCAATGTACACATCTTCAATGAGGGAATTAAAGAAGAAAATATCAGTGGGGGAGTGGTCCATGTGCAGCGGAAACAAACTGACCAGAAAACAACTGGGGAGGTTTATCTGCCATGCATGAAGCTAAACACTCWTTTCCTCATGTCTCAAAGCTTTCAGATTCATACGGATTTCACAGGTTATGTCTTAATGGAAAGGGTGGCACCAAACACCACCACTCCATGGCGAGATCCAAGCATGCCTTGGCCTTGCTTATATTTTCACAGAGAAAAGCCGGGTAGGTGAGCCAGGCAGCCACAGTAGCTTTCAGTCAGAGCCCTGGCGTGGGCGAGACGGTGGAAGCGTCCGGGGAGCACTGCAGCAGTCACCCACAGGTCACCTGAGACAACTGCGGTCTACCTGGCCTGTTGTCCAATTGAAACTTAGGATTGGAAAAATCTCCAAGCCTCCAGAGATCAGCCAAATTATATTTTGAAGTATAAAGGCTGACAGCTTTTATTAAGACCAATAGGCTTTCTAGTGCTTGCTAGTATAGCTCAGCYTTTTTCATATATTGGGCTAGCCAAGTGAGGCATAGCCCAGTGCAATCAATGTAGTGCTCCTACAAAACACAAGCAGTTCATTGCTTCTAAACCCTGTTAACAAAGATCTTACCTCTCGCTTAACCAGGTACAACAGCAACCATAATGTAACATTTCCACAAATGAAAATTAACTTAAAAGCTATGCTAATCATAAGTAAAGTATTTTAACTTGATTGAATATCTTTTCCTAGTAACAGGGAATCTGCTGGTGTTCCAGATTGTCCCCCAAATGCTATTTCTTTTTCCCTCTTGCAATTTGAAAGATGTTTCACTCATCTCCGCTTGAAAGCTATTCTTCCTTCCCTTATGTTCCCATCTACTTCYGTAGCTGTATGTCTTATTCAGTGGTGGTGAACAAACTTTAGATTTGTTCTCAGATACAAGGTTCTTGGAAGATAATAAAGCAAACAAGAAACTGTGCATAATAATGCAGGTTGCATTAATATGCCCTTTGAGCACAATCATCTCGACAGAGATGATTTTTYAAATTCCAGGAGCACCATTTTTATTGAGAATTCTGTTGTTCTTAATCCCATCTCTGATCTGAGATGGGGTTTCACAACAGTTAGACCAGCCATGTGAACTTGCTTCCTCAACCCTTTCACCACAAGGCAGGAAAACCTGAATCTTTTGTGATTCTCTCAACTGAGCTTGACCCTTTAAGAGGCATATAAGGACAGACTCAGTATCCTTTTTACTATTTTCAAGTATATTCCTTGGCATAACAGAGACAAATACAATCTTAGCTCTGGWTATAATAATAGCAAAGTGATAACAATATTTTGTATAAGTTTTCTAGTAGAGGCATTAGGAAAATCCAGCCAAAATATTTTCCATCAGTATTAATGTTCCCAGCTGCCTGACAGCAACTTTTCTGTGCATTAATATATACGACTTAAGATACTGACTTTAATATCCACATTTGCTTAGGTCTGGAGTAATGAAGCTGTTCTAGGAATCATTTCTGAAGTAAAAAAACATCTGACCAGTTCCCAGAAAATACRGATGTTCCTGTGCTGTCACACGTGGCTGTGCTTTGCTGTGCTGTTTGATGCAATGGTAAACTTTCATGTCCATATTTTCTGGTGGTGTAAAGTTGAATAGATCACCTGAAGAACCAGTGCAAAAAGTTCAGCTCATAGGTACAAATAGCTAGAGCACTAATATTCAATTTTCTGAAAGGKGTTTTCTAGCTTTATCTGAGCCAGTAGTCTTAATGCAGGGATCACTGGGGTATTTTTACARCCTGTGTTAGAGAGGGAGAGAAATAGATCCTTATTATTGTCCCTTCTGGCCATGAACATCTACCTGCATATGATAAAATATTCCTAGTATAGAAGTACTCACAGAAATACCTCTCTACTGCTCAGATCTCAAAATATACATTGGAAAAAAAATTAAAGCAATTGATCAGGCTTTTTTCAAGCATTTTTTTACTCACTGCACTCTAGCGCTGCTCCAGCAGTAAGGATGGAGGTTTCCCTACCAGTAGGCCATATAACCTAGTATGTATGAGACGCTTCTGGAAAAAAAATGAGTATCTTCTAGATTTAAATTTTCTCCAGCAGAGGAGAGAGTTGAACTTTGGCATCCCACGTCTTTAGATGAATGCTTTAGCTCTCCTAGGGTGTTATACAAATAACAGGATGGATTGGAAGTGACAGCACCCAAATAAGTGCTTTCTCTGAACCAAGGTTCCCAAGTGAATTTAGGTACTTTCTTGACATCCTCAGAGAAGAGTCCAAGAAAGGGAGGAAGGTAGGAGCCAGCTTTATCACTCACCGCTGCAGACCTGATCCTCAGGAGGAGGTGTGGGTACTGCACTCCTGAGTGCCGATTGCTGCACAGTGCTTAACTCCTGCCTGACCAAAATCCTTCTGGTACTACATCCCACACAGATGCAGTGGGTCTGCTCAGACTGGACATAGCTCATGTTGGCTGTCTTTACTGAGACTCTTTCTTCCTGGTGGGGAAAAGCAAGGTTTTTCTGTGTTGTCTGTCCTGGTTATAAGCTGCAGCCAGAAATGTAAGACAGAGCAGGTCTCCTCCCCGTGGCGAYTGGTTTTAGATGTCTCTCCCAGCACTCTTCTAGTTGTACCTCAATTCCTGAAGCTACATCTATCCTCTTGCAAAATTACACTGCTATTACCTTCAGAGCTAATGTGTGCTTTTATCATACGTGTTTTATAGAAGAGTAAGTAGTTAATGTTTCAAAACACATTGAAACTACATTGAAAGTAAGGTAAGCATAGATAATCAAAGCTAGTATGTTTTATTGTCATGCTTCTATTCTCATATACTTTTTCTGAAATCCATTTCTGATCAGTGACCATGCAGATGGAGATACAGCTTTTTTCTCTTCAGATAGAGCCAATGACATAGTCATTCATTTCTGACTGATGACATAGGAGACTATCTCAGGGGAGGGAGTGATAATATCACAAAATTTGAATAAGTTGCCTCAAAGATTAATGAGGACAACTGAAATACTTTGTCTTGCCTAACAAATTGCTGGATAAGAAAGAAAATGTACAAAATAACCCTCAAGATTTACATGAGATCTGGACTGAATGGAAACACTTCCACTGACTTGAACAGGTTTTGTATTTGGCCAATTTGCTAGTATTTGCCTTTAGTAAAGTAATACAACATGGCAGTGATTCCTGTGGGATTTTCCTTTTCATACTTTCCACAAATCTCCTAACAAACAGCTCTGCAAAGTGTTCAGTGATGATATTATGCCTGTCTGATCTATATTGTCTGTCCTGAATTAGATGACCTTACCGTCTCTATTTCTCACTCATTAAAGCACCCTCAGATAACTCAGTATGTAATACTACTGTGAGCTGAATACACTCAGAAATATACTTTTTATCTCTTGTGGAATGAATTCTAATTGGTAAGCAAAACTTAAATTTCAGGATTGCAATATTTTGCCAATCAAGAAGACAGCTAATTTCTGATTGTGTGTCTCAGCTGAAACGAGGAAAGAAGTCATTCTGAACATTTTGATAATAAGTAATATCAATCAGGGAGGAATAATTACAAAGAAATAGAAGTAAATTAGCATTGCCTCCTGACAGCACTGAAGTGAGAAATGAGTACATAGGAAAGGGTGCGCAATAGGTATGAGGAGTGTATTTGAGTGGAACGCAAGTGTACTTGGAATGTAAAAGGGAAACAAGAGTTCAGGGTAAAGTTTTAAGAAATAAAGGGTTTTTTTCCAATTTAAATCTGCTTCACTGCTGGAAAAGCTGAGTAGTTACCCAGAAGAGACATCATATGATTTTAGCAGAAATTACATTTACTTTTGACTTTTTTTTTTTCAGTGGAGCTTTGTTGGCTTTAGCATTTGCCCTCTGTTTCTCAGTATGACTGGTGTGAAGCTTAAAAATCTGTGCCCTATTTCAACGATTGTTAGGCAATTTAAGGATTTTAAAGTTAGGTGAAATGCTATTGTAGTCCCAGTTAATAATAAATAACTTCCACAGCTCTACCTATGACATGACTGCCTAGTCAAGTCATCTATCTAACATTAGCAGGTTATTGATGTGTTGATAGAAATGACGTGAGAGGAATAATCCTGGGCCCGCTGAAGTCAATACATATTTTAGCACTGACATCAGTGGAATCATTTCTGCAGACTGAGACTAGATTGTGGAGACTTTGGTCTGACTAACTTCTTAAAATCAGAGCTGTCACTAAGATACTAGAGTTGCTTCTCCAAAAATATCTTGGGCTATCCTGCAAAATGTTACATTTTAGCAGATTAATGAATTTCAGCAGTAATTGCAAATACATTTTGTTCACCATCAAGCTCCACTTCTCTGAGAAAGCAAATGCCTCCCTCATATAAGATGCACGTCACACCTTCTATAACAAATTGCCTGTGCTGATTTTTCTAAAGAGACTGGGAAAGGTAGGATTTGAAATCCCCAGATAGAGGGAAATGGAAGGAAAGTAGCCATCTCCCAGGAAAACAGTTAACAGAAAATCTGCATGAACAGATGAAATGAATTAGGATAAGAGCCTTACTTGATCTAAGTAACTACTTTGATTTACACCATCTAAAGCATATAACCTCAAACTTCAGTCAACAGGATTTGATCTGGTGATTTCTCACAGAAAATGTTATATGCCTCTTTGAATTTTTATGCATCCACTTTAAAAGTACTATACCACATATAAAATAATATAAAAAATAGATAAATGACACCATCATTGTCAGAAAGAAATTCAGACAAGTACAGATGGTAAAAACCACAGATAAATTCCAGGGATCAGAACAATTTTCTGCATACTAAAAATGGTTCTCAAAACCAGAATCTATCTCTACTGAAACAATTAGTAAATAAGTTTTTTTTGAAAGACTACTGCTGTTAAAAATGTCAAAACAATAACTCTGTTTCAATCATTTTAGGCAATTTTAAAAATAATTACTAATAAAATTTGTCTTGTGGAATTAAGGAAGGGGAGCTTCTTGGGTTAGTGCTTTCTGAAGTTTGTGACTTCAGAACCTCAGAGGAGAATTTACAAAGCATTTAAAAATAGGACTTATAAAAACGTTGAATAGATCAGACAACCACACTTCCATCAACGTTCACAGAAATAAGGTTCCATTAACTTCAGAAAAAAAGGTCTTAGATCAATGAGGTATTTTTTGAAAATAGTACATTTTGTCTCATCAGCAGTTCAAAGCTTGACAGGATAAAATATTGCCATGTGCATCTTGCCTTACTTTGTCAGAATCTTCTTCCAGAAGCTATGACCTTCAATCCCATAATGGCATCTATTCATATGGCCCCAAGCCACATTTACAGCCTAAACTGCAAGCTGTAGGTCCAGGATAATAATATTTCATTTTCCCTGATGGTTCAGTTTCCTTCAAAGAAAGGAAGAAATAAATTTCTTAAGTCTCATCATTGCTTAATACAGATAAAGGTTACTAATAGATTTGGAATATACAATCAAAAAATGCCTTAATAAAAATATTATTTGCAAAGTTGTTTATGTTAGAAACAGTGTAGATTTTTCAGTGTATTCAGCAGAGACAGAAAAACACCTGCCTAATTACTTTCTCTCCTTCTTTTAGTTAGAAAATCATTAAAGAAATAAGTGAAGCCACGTCACTAGCAAACAACTAGTTTGACACAACCAGTGCTTTAAATATGCATCCAAATGTAACTAAAAGATGTGAGACACATTAGACAAGCAAAAAGCAACAATCAGACTACTTGGGTACTGGTAAACATTCTAATTTCACAGAAATATATAATTTGTTGCAAAAGACAGTACTGTTTAACAGTTAAAACAATCTTTTTTCTAAAAAATAAGTACGCAGGATTACTTCTCCCTCTTTCAAACAATCAGGAAATCACCAAATGGGTATAAAAATACATTAACCCAAGATGCAGAATTGAATATTAAAGCAACTCAGTATTTAAAGTTGCTTGAATCCATGTGAAGAATTAGTAATATGTTAACACAGATTACTCTCTGTATCCACCCTATCACCATTGCCCATCTACTTTTCACCTTTTAAAGCACTAGCTCACTTTACCTTGACAATTTCTTTCCTATGTGATTAATAGAATATTAACTTGAGATAATTGATTTCTGTAATTAACATTCCAGACCTCTGTGCCAATATGAACTTGAAATTTAGGAGAAAACAGTTTTTTTCTCTCTGGTAATCACTTCTGGCAAATGATAGTCCAAAAATGAAGAAGGAAGGGGGAAAAAAAAAAAAGGAACGGGTGAAAGGAAGAGTAGAGATACTGGAAATCCTAGCTCTTACCCTGCATAAACTTATTTTCTTCAGATGTTCTTCAGATTAGTTCTACTTATTTCACATTATCTTTAAATGTCCACAGAGACAAAGTTCATTTAAGTTTGATAATTTGAGGATTTTCCTAAATCCAGAGAAGTATCTTTATTTATCTTCTACTATACTTTTTTCACAGAAGTAGGAAAGCATTTTAACAGACATTTTACTGTATAAGATAAACAAACAAAAATATTCAGTTTCACATTAACTGCTAAAATATTGAGGCAGAGATAATAATAATATTAGTAAAAAAAGTAATCTTTAGATAGAAAGATTGCATTTTTGTATTTTCTTATAATGGCAAAAACATTAGATATTTTGGGAAGCCCTGTTTTCCGTCAATATAAAATTAATCCGCCCCCAATTCATTATTCATTTTTGTTAGCCACAGTATCCTGCATAAAATAGAATTCATTATCTTGCTAGATAATCTACTTTTTGTTTTGGTTTGGTGTTTTTAGGACTTTATTCTTGCTTTACTTAAACTGTTTAGAATCCTTTACTACTTCCATAACAAATATATGTGCAAACATTTGAATTGCGTTATTGTTAAGTCTTGGACTTAGATACTCATTCAGCCCACAGAATGGTAATATGCAACTCCTCCACGATCGGTACAAGATTCAGATGCAATCATGTATTCATTTGTGCAGATACTATCTGATTTCGCAGCCTGGTGACTCATGCAAGTGAAAGGGCTGCCTGTAGCTCAGCTATTCAACCATTAACATCTCAGCAGAGACGAGAGGTCCCTCCCACACCTGCACTCAGGTCTGCTACAGCACTCTGCAGTATTGTGCTCCTGTACTACACACAGGCACTTGCTGAGCTTCAGTCAGCAAAGAAAATGAAAGCAAATCCTCAGCCTGCAGAGCCTGTGACTCTCAACCCCCCTCTTCAACCAAGACATCAGCTCATCCAGTTCTTGATAATACCTAGTTCTATGACCACTTAATGGGATTACTCTATTTAAATAGCGGTGGCACAGACTTTCAGACCCCGTAATAAAAAAATTGCTGTTTTGGAGGAAGATTATTTCTGTCTTGGGAGCTCCTGCACCACAGTGTCTGGATCCCCCAGCCTCTGTGGAAATGCAGGTTACTGTTCAGCAGCCAGGGAGTATTTCCTGGTCCCACCAACTCTTCCTTGTGATCCTTTGTCAAGATGATAAGGTACTCAAATGCATCCARAGGAGGGCAACAAAGCTGGTGAAAGGGCTGGAAGGAATGTCCTGTGAGGAGCGGCTGAGAACTCTSTGTTTGTCTAGTTTGGAGAAAAGGAGGCTGAGGGACGACCTCATTGCTCTCTCCAGCTTCCTGAGGAGGGGAGGTGGAGAGGGAGGTGCTGATCTCTTCTCCCTGGTATCCAGTGATAGGACATGTGGGAATGGTTCAAAGCTGTGTCAGGGGAAGTTTAGACTGGACATTAGGAAGCATTTCTTTACCAAAATGGTGGTCAAACACTGGAACAGGCTTCCTAGAGAGGTGGTCGATGCCTCAAGCCTGTCAGTGTTTAAGAGGCATTTGGACAATGCCCTTAATACCATGCTTTAACTTTTGGTCAGCCCTGAAGTGGTCAGGCAGTGGGACTAGATGATCGTTGTAGGTCCCTTCCAACTGAACTATTCTGTTCTATTCTATTCTATTCTACACTATTCTATTCTATGATATAAACCTCAAACTGAAACTTCTCGAAAAGTCCCTAAAAGGCTTTTAAATCACAGAAGGAAAGTAAATGGGAAATGATTAGCAAAAATTATGTTGCCAGAGTCATCATTACCCAGAGGTGTCATTGTGTGTAGGATTAAGGTAGCTAGTCCCTACAGCTAGCTGCTGTCCCTTGTTACCAGGCGTGACACTTCCACACACATGGCAGAGGGACCGTCCATAGCACTTCAGCACTGCCCCATGCAAATCGGAGTTGTACTCGGTTCTGYAACCTGTGAGTTTCTGTGAGACACAAACCTTACCTTCTCCTCCAGGCCTGAAGAGGGTTTGTTGCCTTCCTATCTGCAAGTACTGACTGACATGGAAAGTCCAGGCAGGGCGCTCCACTGGCCTAACACCAAAGAGCTGTTTACACAGAAGACAAGTCTCCTACCCCTTCAAAACCCTTAAACAAGGACCTGTTATAACCTGGCTCCCTGGCTTGTAATTATTGAAAATGTTCATCTCCAGAAATACCAGAATGACTGGCAAAAGAACAGGTTTCCTTTCTTCTCTCTTTGCAACTAACATTCCTTTCCAAACATAAATACACACCTGAGTCTTAGTCTATAAAAAACACATGTGCCGAACAGAGATATTACTCAGGCTGCTTTATCAAACTGCCGTTTGCCCCTGTGTTATTGTGGCTCTGTGGATAGCAATCTCACTTCGGGATCGAAAGAATGTGAGTTCAGTCCCAGAGTGCTATTCAATTAAAATACAGAACCCTGGCCAATATTTACATCTCTAAATTAACACACATCACAGACTAACCAGCACTAATACAAACCCAAACACCTATGGAAGACATCATTGAGCGCATCATGACCAGGACACTACCTTGAATAAAATTGCTACAGCACAAATGAGCAATTCACTGCCGTATAAAGACCTCTCAGATTCAGAGAAAGGAAATTGCTGGTTCACAAATTACTATGACTCTGTTAAAGCTAGAGAGATGAAATCATTGTGCTCATCCACTTCAGTTACAAGTAAAGTTAGCAATGATGTGGCTCGTTAAAAAACAACAACAAAAAATGTTAGAGCTAACAAAATTATGACTGATAACTTTTGCATTGACCCAAAGAGATTGTGATTGAGGGTATTTTGGGCTGATTAACCAGATCTGTTACTGGGCAGACACACAGGGGAAAGGAGGGAGTAATTGTTCCCCCTCACTTTAGCCCAGTGATTAGAAAAACCTTTAAGTCCCTTAGCATGCACTTGGATATGCCTACAGACATACATCCGTAAACCCATGTTCTGAGACGAACCATGAGGTTCTTCCTAGTCCACAGACTTTCTTCACCATAAAGTATCCCAGCAAGATTTCTTAACAACCCAACAAGGCTCATCTTTACAATGTGCTGTAGCCATGTGTCTGCTTAGGTGTGGCTTTCTACAGAAGGGTATCTCTGAATTTTTATTCCAGTCATATAAAACAGATACATACAACCCCCAATGTTACATTCCCTGGAGACATTTTAAAAATTACATCTGAAGAATTCAGAGGCTGCATTTACTTTTGTGTGTGTATAAAGATGTATAGATATATACATATGTTGAAATGAAAATAATTACTTGAGACTACTTTTATCCATCTTTATTTACAAAAATAATTTTTCCAAGTTTTTAGTTTTGTATTAGGGAACATGACTCCTGCCGAGCTTTCCTTAAATTTGAATAAATATAGAGCAGTCCATCCCTTGGATCATGTAGACCAGCACCCTGTCTAGTTTACTAGTGCTGGTGCAAACAAGGACTCTCACAGTGACCAAATCTACCACAACTGCTTGACAGCACAGAGGTGTTGACCAGCATCCTCAGAGGACATGACTGGAATGATAGGAATGTACTGCAACAAGGGCAGGAGGCAATGGACAGAGCCATTCAGTCACTAGTGCAATGGTCCCACATGGGGTCTTCCAGAACAGGACAGGAGCAATTTTTCTGTGTCACATGCTCAGCATGAAGACAAAAAAGACTTTCCGTTGGGTTCTTTTTTTTTGAGGGAGGATCGGTTGTTTGTTTGGTTTTTGTTTTGTTTTGTTTTKTTTTTTAATGAAAAACATTCCAGATTATCCAATTGTCTGAAAAATATGGTGTTTGTCCTAATCTCTACTGCATTTCTGCAGCTACTTGATCTGTATCTGCTGCATCTCTAATGAATGCTGCCTTGTTGGAGGATACATGTCCTCCCCCTCTTACTTCCCTGTTTTTAATCCCAGCTTTGATGAGAGATTTCCTCCTCGCTCTGCTAGATTACCAATACCTTTCTGCTAACAGCTAGGGTTTCAGTGATAAAGTTTTGCATCTTAAAATAAACAGCAGTTAAAAAAATTCTCGATTAGCTTTGGTATGTGCCACAGCTGCCAGAATCACCTAGAGAGCCACAGCCCCGGAAAGCTGTCCCTTGAGGAACAAGGGGTCCTGACTGCTTTCATTATACCCTGTCACTTCTGTACCATGCAGGATATGTGTCTCTGAAGGTACAGCACTGTCTTGTCCACTCACTCATGGGACATTTGGGGAGGAACTGTGCCTAGCAGAGCACCCATCTTCCCTGTGGGCCCCGCACTCATCGTGTGTGGGAACAGCAACAATGACAATTCCCTTGAAGGTGTTAGCAGGAGGTGGGAAAGAAGATCATGGCGAGTGAAAGAAAAAAAAGGGATGCAGGATGATGAAGGGTGTTGAGAGGCAAAGGGAGGTGCAGCCAGGGGCTATGGGCTGGGGCTGGGCGCAACGAATGGAATGGCTGCCCCCTCTCCTTTGTGTGTGTAAAAGCGTGCGTGCCACCGGCGAGGGGAAACATTGCATACAGACAACTTCACTAGCAGGTTATAAGTTATAATTACACATCAGAGCAACGGTGACATCATCAACCAGCCAACGCCCGCTGCTAATTATGGTGTCAATGGACTCCCCCTGCAGGTATTTACAGCCTACTTCTTCACAGGCACCATATCCATGAATTATTCATTACACAGCCACCTCTGTTTGATTAGTCAAAATGCTCTCACAAAGTACAAACCTGAGCTTAAAAGTGGATTTTGCTAGACCTCATTTAAGCTGTCATATAAATCTACCTTTTCAATTTATGAATAAGCAACCCATCAGTTTATCTTCTCTTTTCATGATGTACGAAGCAAAGAAATTGGCATAGGAAAGCTTTTCTTTTCTGATACTTTTCTGTCTTTGCAAGCTAGTCTCTGAAAAAAGTAAAAACTGTCAAAATGGATGCATCTTTTGCACTTCTCAAATACTATCTGCCTGCAGAATAAAGATTTTCTGATTTATTATAGAAACACATTGACAGAAGGTAAGAGAAAAGAAAATAATGGGAGACATTTGTATGCTTTGGTAAAGTCAATTTAATTAGCATGTGAACCACACAGATAAGTATCATCACTTCCTAATGTACTCAGTCTGGACACAAATCAAACCAAACAAGGCAGGCTTTTCAAGGAAAACCATTTGTCACAAAGTGAATTACAAAAAAAAAAAAAAAACCAAACAAACCCAAACCAATGCCAACTACAGCAAACTCAGCCCACTCTCTTATTGTTTATTACAGCCATTGCTAAGGGCAAATGAAACCACTCAGTTTAATCAGCCTCTCACAAAAAAAGTACCGAATCTTGTAACCACACTGAAAAAATCATGTAATTTAATTTACATTACTGTCCTGAACACAAAACAAGTAACAACTTTAAAAATTCTACGCCATAAATCTATTTGCTTCTTTTTACTTATTCTATCCATGTATAGATAGAAGAGGTAAATTTTTTCCCTAGCATAGAAAGCCACCTCATCATTTCTTCTTATCAGGCCTTTCTCCACAAACCTGTCTACTGTTAGTCTGTGAGATCCTCAGGGAAGAGACAATCCTTTGTTACACATCCAGGCATGGCCCAGGATTTAATTGGATAATAATATATTTTATTGAAAATGAAAGATTTTCTCTCAAGAGAAGATCTGACATCAAGACATCTTTTTTTGGCCTTAAAAAAGGCAAAAAGTAAAAAATATGATTAAAAAATATGCTAAAATTTACATAATGGTAGCTAAGCATTTAATTACAATATTTTTCAAAAAKAAATGTTTTTATTACCAACATTTACTATACCATTTTTGGGCAGGGCTCTTGAAATCTCCTTCCTCACCTGAGCTTCGAGCGTGTCACATAGAGGGTGCTGCTTTAGCTAAACCGTGTCCCCAGTCCATCAGCCAGGCAGTTTACTTCTCCCACAATGCCCTCTGTTTACTTCCTACAGTATCATGATGTTCACTCAAGAAGATACAAATATTGATATTGATCTAAAACGAAACATTAATCTCAGACCAAGAAATGTAAAAGACTTCTTTGACTTCTATGTTCCCAGTAGAGGAATTATTCCAAGATTGATTGTTTCCCACAAAAAAAGAAATTCAAGCTCAGTGTTCTACGGTGAAAATGTTTCATTAGTAATTGTCAATAAGCCCGCAACAAGAGTAACAATGGTAACAAAAAGAATAAATAAAATAAATCTTAAATAATGTTATAAAACTATCAAAATAATTTTATTTTAGATAAAGAAACAATACTAAATGGAAAAATAAAGTCAGTATTCTAAACTTTGGAAAACTGTACTCTTGATTTGTATGGGTTTTTACCAACAGAATAAAAAGAACATATGTTCTCTCCTAGAGCAAAGGCTGTAAGGACATATGTGCTCAGGGCTGGTCACAAAATAGTTCCAAAAGGAATAGGTCATTGAACAGAGCATTTGCAAGAGAATCAGTAGAACAGAGTGAGAAGCCTCACAGGTCTCTTCGTCCCCCCTAAGAGGCTCACTTCTAACTTTAGTAAGGGAGGTCCCACAGATTTACAGAATTGAAGGGAAATTGAAGATCTACAAAGTAGCTTGAAGGTAAAGGATATTCCATATTCTTAATCAAACACCTTGATTCTTACTTCAAAACGTTCTGGAAATTTCTTCTGCTGCGAAGATCACCTACCCCAAGTGTTTAGCTGTGATGTGTGGGAAAGCTCAGACACAGAAGTAAATAGTAAATGTTAACTGGCCTTTACACTTTATACCATCTGGCCCTCCACCCTTAGGAATGCACTTTACTTTTGATACCAGCAATTGTTATGGTCTATTTCTGTCCTATCCCTAAATGAATCAATATAAACCCTTGTGAAATGAAGCAATGTGCTACTAAATCAGGTTTGACCTTCTAATCCTTTAGAAAGTGTTAAGAGTTGGCTACATTTCTAAATTTTTGGCAGTTGTTCAATAATATCCTTTTTTTTTTTTTTTTTTGCTTTCTTAAGAAACTGTCTGGACTAATTATTCATATACTGGGACAAAGAGATGACCTAGAGTAAAATGAGATATTTTAATTGCCTCAGAGAAAAAAGAGTGTTCCTGTTAAATTGACATCACTGTAAATATTCGTTCACTTGTAGATATATTTTTGTACAATTATTGTTAGCTAAAGACAATAACTTTGTTTTCTGGGTATTGGAGAAAGGCATCTGCCTCAGTAGAGCATCTAATCGAAGTCCAAAGTGAAAGAGTTCCCTTTTTAAAATACCTCCAGCATCATTTCTTCACCTGCAGAACCTCCCATTAAGAACAATCCAAAGATTGCCTAGGAAAATTGAATTAGGTACATTGATTCCTGCAGAGACCTCACATCTAGAGTTTATAAATGCATTAGTGATGCTTCTTTATAAAGAGAGAAAAGGTTAAAAATAAACAAATAGGAAGGAGCTGTTCAGAGAAAAGGAGTAGCACAGAACTTTATATCAGGCTGTGAAATCTCTTGACCTTCAGTATGAAGACACAAAAATAAAAATCATTTATCAAAATATCTCCCAATTCTATGCTGTGAAAACCTCTGGTTTTTTTCAGGAGTCTTTGTCTTTCAAAATTTTCCTTCTACTGGGAAGCTATGGCTATTCTTTGGGAGCAATTTCAGGTAGGGTGTGATCAATGCCCCTTACCACCATGCAGGCGCATGAGGACAGCCCACTCTCAAGCTGCCTCCAGATCCCACTTGATTTTGTGGTTATTTTAGTGTCCACCCAGTTCTTCTACCTAACATCAGGGGCACAGYTTTGCCTTTAAGACAGATGCTGTGCACAGGGGCACGTAAGTAACTGCTGAGTGACATGAACCCAAACTTCTTTGTCCTGTTGTGTACTGTAAACTGTTGTAAAGCTCCTGGAGAGCAGCCCTGCATCTGTTGATGAAAGGTGAGTCTGGAGTCAAGCACAGCAGTGGCTCATACCTGCAACATAGCAAGAGCTGCCCTCTCCCTCCCAGCCGGGATGACAGTTGCCTCTGGAACTCCACACTGCAGGCCATGGAGGACCCCACGCTGGAGCAGGTGGATGTGGCTGTTGTGGTTTAACCCGGCAGGCAGTCAGACACCACACAGCTGCTCGCTCAYTCCCCCCTCCCTCAGTGGGATGGGGGAGAGAATCGGAAAAAAAAAAGTAAAATTCGTGGATTGAGATAAAGACAGTTTAATAAAACAGAAAAGGGAGGGAAAATAATTATAATAATAATAATAATAATGATAGAATATACAAAATGAGTGATGCACAATGCAATTGCTCACCACCCGCTGAGCGATACCCAAGCAGCGATCGCTACTTCCTGGACCACGCCTCCTATTAATATATTGAGCATGATGTCACATGGTATGGAATACCCCGTTGGCCAGTTGGGCTAGCTGTCCCGGCTATGCTCCCTCCCAGCTTCTTGTGCACCTGGCAGAGCATGGGAAGCTGAAAAGTCCTTGACTAGCAGACTACTTAGCAACAACTAAAAACATCAGTGTGTTATCAACATTCTTGTCATACTAAATCCAAAACACAGCACTAGGAAGAAAATTAACTCTATCCCAGCCGAAACCAGGACAGTGGCCTAAAGGAAGCTGCAGCCCATGGAGAGCCCATGCCCATGCAGGACCTGTGGCCCCACAGGGSACCCACGCTGGAGCAGTCTGCTCCTGAAGGACTGTACCCCATGGAAAGGACCTATTCTGGAGCAGTTCTTGAAGAACTGCAGGCTGTAGGAAGGATTCACCTTGGAGAAGTTCATGGAGGACCGTCTCCCGTGGGAGGGACCCCACACTGGAACAGGGGAAGAGCATGAGGAGGAAGGAGCAGCAGAGACAAAATGTTATGAACTGATTGCAACTCCCATTCCCTATTCCCCTGTGCCGCTTGGTGGAAGGAGGTAGAGAAGTTGGGAGTGAAGTTGAGCCTGGGAAGAAGGGAGGGGTGAGGGAAGGTGGTTTTTTTTATATTTGTTCTTATTTCTTATTATCCTACTCTGATTAATTGTCAATAAATTAAACTAATTTTCCCCAAGTCAAGTATGTTTTGCCCATGATGGTAACTGGTGAGTAATCTCCCTGTCCTTATCTCTACCCACGAGCTTTTCATTGTATTTTTCTCCCCCTATCCTGTTGAGGAGGGGGAGTGATAGAGTGGCTTGGTGGGCACCTGGCAGCCAGCACAGGGACATTACTTTCCTGTGGATTGCTTTACAGGGAAGCAAACCTCCATTTATACTTGTTTTGGAGCTGTGCTAGCTTGAATGCCCTGTATGGRCAAAGCAACTACAATGACCTGTTTACAATTGCTGCAATGTTCCTTGCCATGTATCCCAACAAAGATATGTGTCTTTAAATTCCAGGTACATAAACTTCCCTTTTCAAATAAAATATAAAAAAGGTTGGATAAAAATGTAACAGAAGTACCATTACATTTGTTTTAATGGCATATTCTTCTCTTATACTTCCTTTCATTATTATTTTGCCAGTGTTATTTTCAGATTCTCATATACTTCAGATTGTTTTCCTCCTATGTGTTTATTGCTTTACAGAGCTGCACCTGAAATATTTAATGAAAACAGAAAGTACAAACACAGAGCAGAAGCTGCATGTTCCTCCAGTGCTACCTGACCTCTAGAATTGCTTTTCTTTTTTTCATTAATGGCTAAGAGAATAATTAGGACAGCAGAAGAGCATTTGCACCTTTAATAGGACATTCCATTACTTTTAATCACAAAAGCAAACAGAATATAGACCCAGGGTGAGGAAGACTCTGCTGGAAATACTTTTCACAGGAACCAAGATGCCTCTCCCTC
The DNA here is from genome assembly GCA_035582835.1 of Phoebastria nigripes. NCBI lineage: Eukaryota > Metazoa > Chordata > Aves > Procellariiformes > Diomedeidae > Phoebastria > Phoebastria nigripes. The sequence goes on along the minus strand of JAYKAV010002519.1, from coordinate 63,782 downwards.
AGAAGATTTCCATTTGCAGAAAAGAACACACGTATAGAGGACAATGATCTGATACGTATCTGACCTGGATGGGATTGCAAATATATTCCTCTACTATCTATGGTCTGTGTTGTATAAGACTTAATAAGCTTCATCTCAAAGCTCTTGAGAGAAAAGATGTGTCTGTTCACAGCCCCAAGCACTACTTCTGTAGTTCTCATCAGAATTCAAACACCATCTTTCTCAATATGCCATGGCCCAAATATAGACCTGGTATGTGACAAGGACCTGAGATCAACGAAAAAATGTTGAAGGGCAGGCATTTTAATGCTTTGTTTAAACTCTGCCTCTTTAGTCTTGGATTCTGTTTCACATTCCTTACAACAACAACAACAATACTGAGCGCAGTGGGAATCATATATGTGTGGGTCACTGAGTAGCCCAGGCCTGAATACAGAATAATGTTCTTCAGAACAAGGGACATTAGAAATACGGAGGAAGAAATGTTTCTGAAAGCTTAACAGCTGCTTGGTTGTCCTACTTGTATTTGTGGAATGATGGAAAATAAAACTTGTTTTTAACAAAGGGAAAGAACATAATGCAAGAAAAAATAAATAACGGTCAAAATAGGTCTGTCTTACAAAGACTTCTAGGTGAGTCCATCTTGTCCTATGGTCTGAGAAATAGCATTTACACGCAGTTTCTCAGGAGCACTTCTCTTTACCACAAAGAAGATAGTTTTGTTATCCCAGAAGTTTTTGATTCATCTTTCCTGGATTTGGAACTTGTATATAAAACAACTGTGGTAACTCTGACAGGAGTCACACAAAAACTTTCAGGTAATATCTATATTCCCAACAGTTTGCCAAGAAGCATATATCTACTTCTACTCAGAGAGTTCCACCTTCCTGAATATTTCCAACCATGCAGTCATTGAACAAACACACACATACATTTTTGACAAAAAAATGGCAGCAACCAGATTGATTTATTACACATAACTGCAAATCTTTACTGTAGAAATACCTACATCCAAGTTAATTGACTTTGGCTCCCTGTATGATTAAGGGAGAAAAACAGGTATTTATAGCATCCATACTGTTGACCTATTTTATTTTCACTCTAGGATGAGTCACAATCTAGAAATGTCTATTTCTCTCCACCAACTACAAAAGGAACACAAGATGTATATGTGTCCATTGCAGCACCCTAACCATCCTATTGGTATATTATTATCCTTTCATTATGTTTTCTTGTACTCCTCTTTCAAAGGCTGCAGAACACCTGTCTTTTTTATTATTTATCACTCCTCCGAGTGTTTTGTCATCCACCTACTGAAACTAAGATTTTAAATGTTTTTCTTCCAGGATACAGATGAAAAAATGTTAAACAGCACAGGGCAAGAGCTGATTTCCACAGAGCTCCACTAGAAACCCACCCGTGTGATGATGAATCTTCATTGCCAATGGCATTTGGAGACCTATCTGTCAGCCAGTTATTAATACAAGTATGTCATGTTGATTGTGTGTCACTATTTTTTTTAATCAAAATGTCAGGCAGCACTAAGTCAAAACCGATAAAGGATTATATTACATTGACACTAATACTTTTATCAATAGATATCAAATTAGTTTGACAAAGTCTATTTTCCATAAACTGTTTTAATAGAAATTGATTATATTATGGTCCTATCATAGTTTAAGAACTTGAATCCTCTATCAGTCATTTTATATTTTTTCATGGGGAAGTTATCATGGGAACAGACATATAACAGCTTGGGTTGTTGTCACAGGCAGGATAGAACAAATGACAACCCACAGTGGATCTGGATACTGGAGTTCATTTAAGAACCTTCACAATTAGAGCTTTTGACCTACTTGATTATCTCACACATGCGCTACACTCACTTGATCCCACAGCATTTTGGTAGGTATTGACTTCCTTTCCCATCAGGGAGATTGCTGCCGGTCCCTGAAGGTCAGGCAGAAAATCAAGCCGTTTCCCACCGTGCTGCTGCTCACACTTACCACTACCAGGGGTTATTGGCCAAGGTCCCTGGGTGTCCCCCAGCATTGTCTCCACGCAGCTATCCCATCTCGGGATCTTTCCCCACTTCCAGGATCTTCATCACCTCCTTTCTAGGTCCCCTTCTCTCCAAGACCATTTTTTTCTGGGAAYCCTTCTTTTCAGCACCACTTCTTTGCAGCATCCTAAGCCCGTGGTTTTTCTCCAGTCTAAATAGTCTAGGTGTCTAATAGTCTAGGCACAATGCGTGACCAGCCCCTTAACTGGGTGGTTCTGTTTCATGTCTCCTTATTAACTGGAGGATTCAGGACATGCCACTTTTGTTTAGTCCAGGTATCATCAAAATTTACAACTAGCCTGTACCAGTTGCAGTGGCCAAGTAACAGGCTTCTGCCTGAGAGTTGAAAAGTTCAATTTTGGACACAGACACACATATTTGATTATCTGCCACACATTAGTATTCACAGTGTAAGCTATTTTTTTCACTTATGACATCCATTCTTCTTTTTTTTTCCAATAAATATTAGTCCTGACTTCTTTCAGGCCTCTAAAACTTGTCTACTGTTTCATTATATTAATTAATTAATATTAATGTCCCAGAAAGATCTTCAGTCAGTTATTTAAGAATACTAGTTATCCATATTTTTGTATACAAAAGTACCCTAATATAGTTCAACACTCTTTTTAGTCAATATTGGAGTAGAAAATACTGCATCGCTGTGAAGTAATATTAAATTTTCTTCCTCCCCCTCCACACCTTAAAACAGAGCAGAAGAATTTGGTGACTATTTCTTCTTTTTCCTATGCAAATTACAGCATTCMTGTAGGAATAGTTTACAGTTCTTAGCTACCACATTTGCTGGTCACGGTTACTGGCTGTGGGGGCACTGAATGGACCAAGAATCTGTATTTGTTCTTTCTAAAACACCTCTTTACCTGCCAGAAGAGTTTAAGCTTACCTACAGACTCCTGTGCTAACCTTCAATGTTCAACTTCCACTCTCCCTGATTACCATCCTCCACCCCTCACCCAAAAAAAAGACAATTTAATGCTCAGATTTCTAATGCTGTGGAGGATGGAGCACAACCACACAGTCTTTGCAGAGAAAGAGACAGGGGCATCTCCTGTTAGATCTGTTCAAAGCCAAAACCCCCCTCACCATAACCTTGCTGGAGAGCAAACAAACAGTCTTAGCACAGAAGTCCCTGAGGCCCACTACTGCCAAAACCAGAACTTGCAGCTACAGGTTGACAAAACTCTCCTGTTGCTACTCCTTACTCATGTCATAGCTTTGATAATGAGTCAGAGTCTCACCTGCATGTTTTTAGCAGTAACTGGAAGGCATTCATACCATTAGTAGATCCTCTTTATTGTCACACCTTTTCAAACAAAAATGTTATGAAGTGGTGAATAATTGCCAATGCTGTCAGACCTTGAATAGGTGCTGACATGGTGACACCAGGATGCTGCATCTGCATGTCCTGGGTTTTCTCCAGTTATCCAGRGAAAGCACCCTGCTCCCCCATGTTCTCCTCACTGTGGGAGCAGGTTTCACTCATGTGACATGGTCTGAGCTTGATTTATTGTCCTCGTGCAGCTGCAGTGATCAATCCCTAGACAGCACCAGGCGCACCTGGTGTATGTACCTTATTACCCTTTTTCCCAGTTCTTGACCCTCCTTTTCATGTTTGTACCTCCTATTCTCTGCCCCAGCCTCTTTCCAAATAAACAACCTGCCGCAATTATGTTTTCCCCACTGGTCTCAGTTTTGCTACCTCCATACCCACATTAAGTGTTTCTGATATTACTGTTACCTGGATAATCTTGGCCCTGCAACGTATCGCTGTTTCAGTTATTCAGGTACTGCTTGGCCTTGGAAGATTCTGCTCCCCTCCAGTTATCTGTCAAGTCTGGCCTTCTCATATAACTCCTCCTTAGCAACCTGTGAAATCCAGCCAGTGCTCATGGCACTATCTTCTCTCAGTTTCTCACACAGGTATCCAGCACATCCAATTTCCCACATCTCGTAGTTTTTCACTGAACATCTTGTTCAGTTGGCTGAACCTCAGGCCAGCACCTAGTCAGTGGCCTAGACATTGGATTGTAACCCTAAGAAAAGACAAAGAAAAAAAAATAGCTTCTTTTCAGAAACAAAGCAATAAACAGCTATGTTAATAAGCATTTAACTCTTGCTAAACAAACCAAGAGTGAAGATACTGTCACAGGACAGCGTTGGCCTACAGAGGTAGATCTCAGCTACCCTTGTGGCATCATGGGACACACTACCCTATATAAGTACCTTGGTCGATAGGAAAATAAAGCTGAAGCCAAATGAGACTCCAAAGACTTTTCTGTGACTGGCTTTGCATCTCAGGACCAACTGGGCAAGCAGAACAGATGGATTGGTTTGGGAAGAAGTTATGAGACCCACAGTGACAGTAAAGGAGAGAGGATTTAGTAGCAAGGTGCAATACAAAATAAGTTTGCATACAGAATGATTATGTAAAGAGCCACAAATTATATTTTTCTTACTGAAAACTTAAAAAAAAAGAAAATTATGTGAGGAATGAAGGTTTTAAACTAAATTACACTATTTCTCTACCTGATCATTATGGGATTGGAAATCTCAGAGGATTTTCAGAGTAGGCTCCAAGGATAATTTACTTTCAAATAGACAAACTAGGTATTAAATACTTATGAATAAGTGTTACAATGTCCCTAGAGTCTTTCCTGTGAACCAGCTGAAAACTTGGTCTTATAAAACAAAAATTGGCTTTGCAAAACCAAGAAAAGTTTCTTCTTTTTTTAAGCAGGAAAACATTCTATAATTAAAGTGATTTCATTCCTGAAAGGATATTTACTTTATGTATGACCATTAGCACCACACAAATCAATCTCAGGAAAGTTAAGCAGAACAGATAAAGCCAGGCACGTACAGAGCAGGGGAAAGAAGCTCTGTGAAAGACAAAAGGCTGAAAAAATATTTATACATGTTTACAGTAGTTAAGTGATGTGTTGCTAACTGATGTTGCTAATTTCACATGATCTTACAAAAGTCCTTTACATAACATAGACCTAGTTTATCAGATCATCCTAAACTGGACACTCAGCAGCCAGTCAGCTCCCGAGGCTAGCTCAGATGTACAGACTGTGATGGGAGCTTGCTCATGTGTAGGCATCTAGACATAGTTACCGATGYYTAGGTGTGTTAGGGAGGGCTTCCTGTTGCCTACATACAACCACTGGAATTCAAGTGGGATATTGCAGAGAGTCAGATCGATGGCGGACCTTTGGGAGACCTTCACAGTCTCATGCTGGCAGCCGAAAATCACGTGGGATACCTGAGGACAACTTAGCACAACATACCTTATGCTAGGACAACTGAATCCTACCTCTGCTATACCAAACGGTTTGTCTAGGTACCACTTTGTGATAAACAAGATAATGTTGCGTTATCTAGAAGTAAATTTTAAGTTGCCTTTGGCCTTAATTGCATAACAAATCTAGGGACATCATTTCAGATTTTGCCTCCCTTCAAATTAAATTTTAAGTAAAACACTGTCACATTTCCATATCAGAGGAAAAAATCAGGAGGAAATGAGTCCTGTGAGTCAAAAAAGATGAAAAGATCAGCTACATACAGAGCAAGCATGTAACAGTGTAGGCTGTTGTGCAATTTGATAAAGCAGGAGTTCGTTATCAATGACAATCTATTTATTAGTGAAACAGACGGGAAAATCATGAAAGGAAAGCYGTAACAGAGATATTACRTTGTCRCCGAGGATGAGGAAAAGGCTGAGGTACTTAATGCCTTCTTCGCCTCAGTCTTCAATAGTCAGACCAGCCACTCTCAGGGTATTCAGCCCCCTGAGCTGGAAGACGGGGACAGTGAGCAGGATAAACCCCCCATAATCCAGGAGGAAGTGGTGAACGACCTGCTACGCCACCTGGACGCTCACAAGTCCATGGGGCCGGATGGGATCCACCCGAGAGTGCTGAGGGAGCTGGCGGAGGAGCTTGCCAAGCCACTCTCCATCATTTATCAGCGGTCCTGGTTAACGGGGGAGGTCCCGGACAACTGGAGGCTTGCCAATGTGACGCCCATCTACAAGAAGGGCCGGAAGGAGGATCCAGGGAACTACAGGCCTGTCAGCCTGACCTCGGTGCTGGGGAAGATTATGGAGCRGYTCATCTTGRGGRYRCTCRCAARCCATGTGCGGGACAACCAGGGGATCAGGCCCAGCCAGCATGGGTTCATGAAGGGCAGGTCCTGCTTGACCAACCTGATCTCCTTCTATGACCAGGTGACCCGCCTAGTGGATGAGGGAAAGGCTGTGGATGTGGTCTACCTGGACTTCAGTAAAGCCTTTGACACTGTCTCCCACAGCATCCTCCTAGAGAAGCTGGTGGCTCATGGCCTAGACATAAAAAACTGGCTGGGCGGCCGGGCCCAGAGAGTTGTGGTGAATGGAGCGAAGTCCACTTGGCGGCCGGTCACGAGTGGTGTCCCCCAGGGCTCCGTTTTGGGGCCAATCTTGTTCAATATCTTTATTAACGATCTGGACGAGGGGATCGAGTGCTCCCTCAGTAAGTTTGCAGACGACACCAAGCTGGCCGGCAGTGTCGATCTGCTYGAGGGTAGGAAGGTTCTGCAGAGGGACCTGGACAGGCTGGATCGATGGGCTGAGGCCAACTGCATGAGGTTCAACAAGGCCAAGTGCCGGGTCCTGCACTTCGGCCACAACAACCCCATGCAACGCTACAGGCT